>JAVIAB010000059.1:62836177-62861128 GCA_032433765.1 Megaustenia siamemsis | reverse complement strand
CACATAAGATCGATATATTGAACATTTATGTAACGTAATTACATTTTAATTTTAAACCCTGCTCACTTTTGGGTATCATTAATTAGCATTTTTTGGGGGGTGTCTTGTAGGGTAATTATTAAGGAGTCAGCGACATTTATGTGGGCACAGGTATCTCGATTCCTCCCATCCAATAATTATGCTGATGAAGGATTTTAATTAGGTTTTCTGAGCTGTTGGCATCCTCACAGGCCACAATATAAATTGTGTGATGGGCACACTGCAATCTTTCACCTTGAAGGTCGGCCTTTCAAGTTCTCAAAATCAATTGACTAGCTTTCTAGAAAAGTTAGGTTCAACCACTATCTAACTGATTTTCCGTATAAACAGATTGAATTGCGATGGAAAAACTTGGAGTCAGCTAAATATTCGAGTTGAGAAACTTACTCTCCATGTTATGTTAATCATAACTAAAGTATGCAGATCATCATCATCAAGTACCGGGCCTGTTGGCGTAGGTGATCATGTCTCTCCACAACTTTCAATCTCGGTAGCTATTTATTAATTCTGTTGTTGACCTTCTGCCAAGCCATTCTCTTAAGCTGTCTGTTATTTTTTCTCTTTGTTTCCTCTATCTCTTCGTCCCTGAATTTTTCCAGTTGTTACAATATATTCCAGTTGTTCTCTTCTCATTACATGGTCAAAAAAATGATGATGTTTCTTGCTAATATTGGAAATTAGCTCTCTTTTGCTTTGACCTCTCTCAAAACATATTCATTACTCTTCTTAGCTGTCCTTGGTACTCTCAACATTCTTCTGTAAAACCACATTTCTACAGACTCCAGTGATTTTCTTGTCTAATGTCCTATTGTCCGTGATTCGTATCCATATATTGAGACTGGCTCTACGTAACATTTAAGAACAAAGTATGCATATAGGAGAAGGCAAATTCTAACTGCTGATATAGTAAAAAAAAAGGTAAAGTACCCCCCACCCCGGTCACGCCAAGTGGCGTATAGTGAATATGGTGTTAATGACCATACATTTTACAGACCTTCAGCACATGATCTTTGGGGTAATGTGGTCAGTATTACGCCCGTGCCGCTTTACTTTCCCAGAAACAAATCCGGTACCCAGGTTGGGTGAATCGGTAGCCGTCGTTTGGGATCGAACCCTTCCTCTTGTCCTTTGTAGTCCAGTTCACTAACCACTGAGCTATCCTGGCTCCCTGCTGATATAGAAGATCCTGTATAATTGAGAGAGTGGAATCTATAAAGATGTCCTGTTAGGATCATCATGACTGCATACCTTACTAACCCATAGGTGTTCCGATATTCCCTTCAAGGATCTGGAAAAAATTCCAGGATAATCCTGGCCCACGTGCACGAACTCATCGTTGCTGTGTAGTTCTTTTCTTTGTTCTTCACGACCACCTTCTGACGCGAGATTGTCGCGATTTCTCTCGCTGTTACAGAATTATGTCAAGGAAGCCTCAAATATGTTAACTACAGCATCCACGAAGAGTTTGGAGACAATGTCATTTAAGAGGAAGATTTAGCATACCGATTGAGATAGTACAAAAACACAAACTTATCGCAAATAATAAACGAATTCGTTTGTACCTCGTTGAAGGAAGACGTCAGATCCCTGAACCAATAGGATTAAGAATCAGGAGAGAGAGAGAGAGAGAGAGAGAGAGAGAGAGAGAGAGAGAGCGAGAACATCAAAAGGACAGTTGATTGTTTGTTTATGGAGAGAACTCCTCTTCTAACAATTACCTTATTCTTCTAACAGTAATCTTACTCTTCTAACGGTAATCTTACTCTTCTAACGGTAATCTTACTCTTCTAACGGTAATCTTACTCTTCTAACGGTAATCTTACTTTCTAAACAATTACTCTTCTAACGGTAATCTTACTATCTAACAGTAATCTTACTCTTCTAACAATAATCTTACTCTTCTAACAGTAATATTACTCTTCTAACAATAATCTTACTCTTCTAACAATAATCTACACTTCTAACAATAATCTAACTCTTCTAAAATAATCTTACTATTCTAACAATAATCTTACTCTCTAAAAGTAATCCTGCTCTTCTAACAATAATCTTTCTCTTCTAATATTATCTTACTCTTCTAACAGTAAAATTACTCTTCTAACAGTAATCTTACTCTTCTAACAGTAATCTTACTCTTAATAGTAACCTTACTCTTCTAACAATAATCTTACTCTTCTAACAGTAATCTTACTCTTCTAACAATAATCATACTCTTCTAACAGTAATCTTACTCTTCTAACAATAATCTTACTCTTCTAACAGTAATCTTACTCTTCTAACAATAATCATACTCTTCTAACAGTAATCCTGCTCTTCTAACAATAATCTTTCTCTTCTAACATTATCTACTCTTCTAACAGTAATCTTACTGTTCTAACAGTTATCTTACTCTTCTAACAGTAATCCTACTCTACTAACGATAATCTACCTTTCAACAGTAATCTTACTCTTCTAATAGTAATCTTACTCGTCTACAGTAATCTTACTCTCCTAACAGTAATATACACTTCTAACAGTAATCTTATTTCTAACAGTAAAATTACTCTTCTAACAATAATACTCCACAGTAATCTTTCTCTTCTAACAGTAATCCTACTCTTCTAACAGTAATCTTACTCTTCTAACATAATCTTTCTCTTCTAACAGTAATCTTACTCTTCTAACAGTAATCTTACTCTTCTAACAGTAATGCTATCTTCTAACAATAATCTTACTCTTTCAACATTAATCTTACTCTTTTAATAGTAATCTTACTCGTCTAACAGTAATCTTACTCTCCTAACAGTAATATTACTCTTCTAACAGTAATCTTATTTTTCTAACAGTAATCTTACATTTCTAACAGTAATCTTACTCTTCTAACAGTAATCTTACTCTTCTAACAGTAATGTTACTCTTCTAACAGTAATCTTACTCTTCTAACAGTAATCTTTCTCTTCTAACAATAATCTACTTTTACACAAATCTTACTCTTCCAACAGTTATCTTACTCTTCTAACAATAATCTTACTCTTCTAACAATAATCTTACTTTTCTAACAGTAATTTACTCTTCTAACAGTAATCTTACTCTTAACAGTAATCTACTCTTCTAACAGTAATCTTTCTCTACTAACAGTAATCTACTCTTCTAACAATAATCTTACTCTTCTAACAGTAATCTTACTCTTCTAACAATAATCTTACACTTCTAACAGTAATCTTACTCTTCTAACAATAATCTTACTCTTCTAACAGTAATCTTACTCTTCTAACAGTAATCTTACTCTTCTAACAGTAGTCTTTCTCTACTAACAGTAGTCTTATCTTCTAACAGTTATCTTACTCAACTAACAATAATGTTTTCTTAACAATATCTTTCTCTCTAACAGCAATCTTACTCTTCTAACAGTAATCTTACTCTTCTAACAATAATCTTACTCTTCTAACAGTAATTTTACTCTTCTAACAATAATCTTACTCTTCTAACAATAATCTTACTCTTCCAACAGTTATCTTACTCTTCTAACAATAATCTTACTCTTCTAACAATAATCTTACTTTTCTAACAGTAATCTTACTCTTCTAACAGTAATCTTACTCTTCTAACAGTAATCTTACTCTTCTAACAGTAATCTTTCTCTACTAACAGTAATCTTACTCTTCTAACAATAATCTTACTCTCTAACAGTAATCTTACTTATCTAACAGTAATTATCTTCTAACAGTAATCTTACTCTTCTAACAATAATCTTACTCTTCTAACAGTAATCTTACTCTTCTAACAGTAATCTTACTCTTCTAACAGTAATCTTTCTCTACTAACAGTAGTCTTACTCTTCTAACAGTTATCTTACTCAACTAACAATAATGTTTCTCTCTAACAATAATCTTTCTCTCTAACAGCAATCTTACTCTTCTAACAGTAATCCTACTCATCTAACAATAATCTTACTCTTCTAACAGTAATCTTACTCTTCTAACAATAATTCTACTCTTCTAACAATAATACTACTCTTCCAACAATAATCTTACTCTTCTAACAAAATCCTACTCTTCTAACAATAATCCTTCTTCTAACAATAATATTTCTCTTCTAACAGTAATCTTACTCTTCTAACAATAATCTTACTCTTCTAACAATAATTTTCTTCTAACAGTAATCTTACTCTTCTAACAATAATCTTACTCTTCTAACAATATTCCTACTCTTCTAACAGTAATCTTACTCTACTAACAGTAATATTCTCTTCTACATATAATTTCTCTTCTAACAATATTCCTACTCTTCTAACATAATCTACTCTACTAACACTAATCTTTCTCTTCTAACTATAATGTTTCTCTTCTAACAATATCTACTCTTCTAACAAAATCCTACTCTACTAACACTAATATTTCTCTTCTAACATAATGTTTCTCTTAACAATAATCCTACTCTACTAACAATAATATTTCTCTTCTAACTATAATCTTCTCTTCTAACAATAATCCTACTCTTCTAACAATAATCCTACTCTTCTAACAATAAACCTACTCTTCTAACAATAATCCTACTCTTCTAACAATAATCTTACTCTTCTAACAATAACCTATTCTTCTAACAATAATCCTCTCTTCTAACAGTAATTTACTCTTCTAACAATAAACCTATTCTTCTAACAATAATCCTACTCTTCTAACAATAATCCTATCTTCTAACAATAAACCTATTCTTCTAACAATAATCCTACTCTTCTAACAGTAATCTTACTCTTCTAACAATAACCTATTCTTCTAACAATAATCCTACTCTTCTAACAGTAATCTTTCTTCTAACAATAAACCTATTCTTCTAACAATAATCCTACTCTTCTAACAGTAATCTTACTCTTCTAACAATAATGTTTCTCTTCTAACAATAATCCTACTCTTCTAACAATAATCCTACTCTTCTAACAATAATCCTACTCTTCTAACAATAATCCTACTCTTCTAACAATAATCCTACTCTTCTAACAATAATCTTTCTCTTCTAACAGTAGTCTTTCTATTCTAACGTAAACTTACTTTTCTAACAGTAATCTTTCTCTTCTAACAGTAATCTTTCTTTTCTTCTTCACCAGTCGTATGAGAGGGCATCACATTTCACTAAGTTAAACAGTAGTTGTCATCATACTGAGCATTAACTACCAATACAATTATTGTTTTAGTACTTTTGTAATTTTTTTTTTAGACATTACATGATTTTAGATTACCTTAAATTCCTTCAGCTGGAATATATTGTAACAACTGGGAAAATTGAGGGACGAAGAGATAGAAGGAAGCAAAGAGAAAAGATACCAGACAGCTTAAGAGAATGGCTTGGCAGAAGGTCAACAACAAAAATTATAAATAAATGTCGAGAGCGAAATTTGTGGAAAGACATGATCGCATACGCCAGCAGGCTCGGTACTTGATGATGATGATGATGATGAAGACGAATTTACCTTCAGTTATGTGAATTTGCAATTAAGTAAAAAAAAAAAAGTAAGTAAAGAGCCCCCGTCACGCCAAGTGGCGTTTAGGGACTATGGTGTTAGTGACCATAAATTTTAAAGACCTTCGGCACATGATTTTTGGGGTAATGTGGTCGGTATAACGCCCGTGCGGCTTTACTTTCCCAGAAAAAAATCTGGTACCCATTAAAGGCTGGGTGAACTAGAAAGCCGTCGGTTGGGATCGAACCCTACCTCTTGTCTTTGTAGTCCAGTTAACTAACCAATGACCTATAGCGGCTCCCATTTGTAAATTAAAGTTAATCGAAATGATTGTGATTAGAAAGTAAAAACGGTTGAATTAATTTTTCATGTTTTTAATTGGACAAACTGAATCGGTCTCCGAAAAAATGAAAATTCGAAAACCACCTCCCCCCTCCTCCGAAATGTATTTGGTTCGAAGTATGAGGTATCAATGTATATCCAGGATTTATGTTTCGCTACTCTTTCCTTGTGGGAGCGCGATAGCTCAGTGGTTAGTAAACTGGACTACAAAGGAGAAGAGGTAAGGTTCGATCGCAACCGACGGCTTCCGGGTTCACCTAGTCTTAAATAATTACCGGATTTTTTTTCTGGGAAAGCAAAATAATGTGCTGAAGGTCTGTAAAATTTATGGTCACTAACACCATATTCCCTATACGCCACTTGGCGTGACGGGGGCTCTTTACTTTTTTTTTTTTACTTTTTCCTTGACCGGCCATATAAACTACTTCATGATAAGTATTCACAGCATTTTGTACTGATGTGATGGCTACTTCCCAGCTTCATGGTCACTATCTGCTCAGAGAGGTTCTCTCCTAAAGATAGTCTAAGGAGCCTATCGCTCGGAAGAGATAAAGTGAGACTGGTCAGCTTTGGTTTGTTGACCTCGCCTGCTAGCTCTTCCTTCTATAGTCAAAGGCAGAGAATGTCTATTTTGTAAGAAATGACACTGCAGAAGAAGCTTGTCAACTTAGGAACACAGTCCATCGGAGATAAAGTCCCACAGCGTTGCAAGAATGATGAGTACAGAAGCTATTCTACCACGAAAGCGCAAGAGGGTCACGCTGATAATATTTTGTTTCTTGAGTGAGTGGGAGATGGCAGGTGAGGCCAATACCAGTCCTGAAGTGTCTCCTGTAATGCAATGGATTTGTTGACTGTTAACCTGTCGGAGAGGATGAACTTATTTTAAAATGTGACTTCCACAATGATCGAGTCAGATTATCATCATCATCATCGAGTGCCTTCTCCGCAACGGAGGTTGGCTACCGTGGATCGCCATTCTACTCCGTTTCTTTCTTTGATGGTGCAGGTTGTCATAGATTGACTTGTCCATCTTTTGATGTTACTCGTCCATGTTAGTCTAGGTCTGCCTCTGCCTCTTTTACCTTGTATTTTCCCTTCCAATATTACTTTTAGTAGGCTGTTGTGTCTTTTAACATGCCCCAAAAATTTCATTTGTCTTGTGCTGAATTGTATTTAGTAGTTCTCTTTCTATTTTCAGTTGTTTTAAAACCTCATCGTTTGTTTCTTTTCTTTCCATCAAATTCTACCCATCCTCTATAAATCCTTATAAGTCAGATTATAATAGTAAATAAAAAAGTAAAATGCCCCTTCACGCCAAGTGGCCTATAGGGAATATGGTGTTAGTGACCATACATTTTACAGACCTTCAGCACATGATTTTTGGGGTAATGTGGTCGGTATTACGCCCGTGCCGCTTCACTTTCCCAGAAAAAAATTCGGTACTCATTTAAAGCTGGGAGAACGCGGAAGCCGTGGGGTGGGATCGAACACTACCTCTTATCCTTTGTAGTCCAGTTCACTAACCACTGAGCTATCGCGGCTCCAGATTATAATAGTTACTAGTAAATTCTGCCAAAGTGTGATATCAATAATCGCCATTGTTGAAGTGCAAGCGACAGTGTTCTAACAAATCATGATAGTTTACAATGACTAACACTTCGTTCTACCGATTCAGAAATATTTTCTTTTATTCAACATATTATCCTGTTTTTTCTACAGTACTTATTAGAATACATACTTTGCAATACGTTGATCTCCCATGCTGACCATGTTAACATACTTCAATTGTGATTAACATACTATGGAGTATACGCTTGTCACGAATTATACCATCACACGCATATTCTCATTCATTTTCCTCTCTAGCCGAAGACGGCGCATTGGATGAAAGTCATAGTTCTTCATGATTGACAATTTACTGCTAGTTCTTGTAGGTTTTTCTTGTTTCTTGAACTCATGGTTGAATTTTCCCTAGTATTTGTTCTGCGTAGCGATTATTTTGATCTGCTTTGTTTTCTCATACCAGATGTTCTCCACATGAATGTCTGATGGGGAACTCTTTCTTCATTCATTCTTAGCACGTTTTTTTTTTTATATAGCACGATGTTATGGTTTGTTATTGTGCTGAAATGCTCGCGAAGCGGTTTAACAAGAATTCAGAAAGTCAACAGATAAATTTCAAAAACTTGAAAGGCCAACCATCAAAGTGAAGTCTCTTTACTAGTAACATCTGATCAACATAATTATTGGACCAGAGGGCAAGAAAACACCCAAACTAATTTTAAAAACGCTAAAGAAATCTATAATAACTTAACCTAGAAATGACAACAAATACTAATTAACAATCTCCGAAAACGGGATATTTAAAAGTCAAATTTAATTAATTAAATTACATTTCCGTTCAATATATTGATCTGAGAGATAACTTGTATAAAGTTAGGAACATACTGAAATTAACGCTGACAACGTGGCCTCTCATACTTTACTGAAGAGATCAGTAAAAGATAGAGGCTTTCTGGTGCTTCAAGGAAAATGGTAAATGTTAGTCTTTGTTGTAAACTGTGTTTAGTGATAAACACTTTAAAGTGTTTTTCATGAAAACATTATGTATTGGATCGCCACAGTATGTAAATACTGAAAGTGGTTTCTGCTTTACACATTTACATTTTATCTGGCCGGTTTTCATTTTATGTTAGATAATGATGACTACCAGACATAATAATATTTACATCACTGTTAAAAGTCACATATAGCATGAGGCATAACTGAGGATGAGAGCCGCGATAGCTCAGTGGTTAGTGAACTGGGCTACAAAGGACAAGAGGTAGGGTTCGATCCAAATCGACGGCTTCCGGGTTCACCCAGCCTTTAATGGGTACCGGATTTTTTTCTGGAAAAGTAAAGCGGCACGGGCTTAATACCGACCACATTACCCCGAAAATCATATGCCGAAAGTCTGTAAAATTTATGGTCACTAACACCATATTCTCTATAAGCCACTTGGCGTGACTGGGGTACTTTACATTTTTTTTTTTACTACGACTGAGGGTATATATATATATATATATATATATATATATATATAATATATATATATATATAACCTTGGTATCTGACAGATGGTAGCAATCAATCATGATTTATCACTAGTTTGCTAATATATTAGTGTCTTATGCTGGATGCTTAAGAGGTGCGCGTGGCCGTGTGCTAAAACCACTGTTCCGCTAACTGAAAAGCCGGCGTACGGTGTTCGAAGCCAACGGTAGACAGAAAGGATTTTTTCTATCGGGGGTGAAATAAAAATCCTGGTCTCACACGTCGTGGCGATTACTTGACCAAGCGGCCTTTATCCCTCGGGTCCTATCGTTGCCCCCCCCCCCCCGACACATACACCAGCAATGGTACTATGTGTCGTAAAGATAGATAGTTTATGCTGGATGCTATTTATGGAGCAAGATTTTCGTAACAATATTCATATTCGTTGGCTGAATCTGATTGTTGTCAGATTATTTCAGAACAATTTTTTAAATATTTATAGTGCTTGCCTCATCTCCTTTCTTCTGTGGTATTGTCTCTGAATTAACATGAATATCTTGGAATATTAGTGCTTTTTTGTGTATTTCTGGAGCAAGATTTTCCGTAACAATCTTTCAATAATTCGTGGCAGCTGCGTAGGTGATCATCTCTCCACAATTTCGATTCGACAGTTATTTATCATTTGTTTTTCAGTATGTTTACATGGGGAATCTTTCGCTAATACACTAATTCATGAATTCCAGGATGGCAAACATCCTATATCCTAGTATGTATAACATTTGGTCTTTTACTCCTAATTGTACATTAATTGTTCGTGAATACAACTATTTTCCATTCTTTCTTGACCCAGCCATGAGTCTCCGACTCCCTGTTCCAGATGGATGGGAGTTCGACTCGTTGCAGGACGTTAGAACTGGTAACTGTCCTGCCAGATGCTCGTTCTGTGAAGACAACGAGCAATCAAACTTTTCAACCTTCTCTCCTGCCCGCCCAGGTAGCCAAGTTCTGATCCAGAAGTTTGCTAACAAATACAGCTTTGTAAATTATATTGATCAGTGTTTGTTGTTTCATGTCTGTGTATAGAATCGGGGTGGACTACCGCGCACAAATACAATAACACATATATATGGTCTTCCAGGATGCAAACTAGCAGTCAATACCAGTATTCTATATATATATATTACAGTTGTCGGTCTGTCAAACTACGTCCCAGTAGATTATATATATATATTATAGTTGGTCTGTGAACTACAATACTATTTATATATATATTATAGTGTAACGGTCTGTAGCAAACCTGAGCAGTCCAATCCCAGTGATTTATAATATATTATAGTTGTAACGGTCGTTAGCAAATAGCAATCAATACCAGTAGATTATATATATATTTATTATAGTTGTAACGGTCTGTAGCAAACTAGCAGCAATCACCAGTAATTCTATATATATATATTGTAGTTGTCCCTGTAGCACAGCAGTATACCAAGTTTCTATATATATATAGAAGTCTGTAGCAAATACAGCTTTTGTAGATTATATATATATTGATAGTTGTAACGGTCTGTAGCAGCTAGCAGTCATACCTGTGTATAAATCGAGGTTGTACGGTCTGTAGCAACTAGCAGCAATACAAGTACACATACATATATATATAGTTGTAACGGTCTGTAGCAAACTAGCAGTCAATACCAGTAGATTATATATATATATTATAGTTGTAACGGTCTGTAGCAAACTAGCAGTCAATACCAGTAGATTATATATATATTGTAGTTGTAACGGTCTGTAGCAAACTAGCAGTTAATACCAGTAGATATATATATATATATATATATATATATATATATATATATATTATATATATTATAGTTGTAACGGTCTGTAGCAAACTAGCAGTCAATACCAGTAGATTATATATATATATATCTATATATATATATATATATATATATATATATATTGTAGTTGTAACGGTCTGTAGTAAACTAGCAGTCAATACCAGTAGATATATATATATATATATATATACATATATATATATATATATATATATATATATATATATATATATATTGTGTAGTTGTAACGTTCTGTAGTAAACTAGCAGCAAATACCAGTTAAAAAGTAGTAAAGTACCTCCGTCACGCAAAGTGGCGTTTAGGGAATATGGTGTTAGTGACCATAAATTTTACAGACCTTCGGCACATGCTTTTTGGGGTAATGTGGTCGGTATTACTCCCGTGCCGCTTTTCTTTCCTAGAAAAAAACCCGGTACCCATTAATATTAATAAATGAATATTATTATAAAGTGAAACTTCTGAGGCGATAATCAGCGAATCATTTCAGAGGAACGGAAGAGGTATGTTTACAGCACTCGGAAAAAAATTATAAATAATCAACAACATAAAAAAAACAACAGTCAGTATATGGTCCTAAGCAGGAATCGAACCCGTATGTAACAGATAGATACAGAATAACAAGTTGTGCGAATGGAAAGTTCATAGAGGTTAGTGTACAAGCCACGGAGGATGGTGGGTGACAAGAGTCGGTGCAGAATAGTACTCGGACATAATAAGTATCGGGAGACTGGAAATTTTCCAAGCAGTTGTAGTGGAAGTGTGGATAAACACATGGCTTGAACCGTTAGGTAAATAGGTTGACAAACAACTTCCAGGGCAGGTCAAAGTCGTGAAGTAAATAGTCACTAGTTTGAAACACAGGAGAGGTCAAGTTGACTAGAGGGTATGTTGGAATCACAAACAGCTTATAGGACAATTTTTAGACAGAAGTCACTGAGCGGTCAAGCTTGAAGGCGGATTGGTCGGAGGGGTTGCAAGATGTCACTTCGCTGCAATTTCATTGGATGCAGATATTCTCAACAACAGATTTGTTTTAACACCAGCTGGGTGTATCAACAAAAGTTGCCGAATTGTTTTTCTTACATTTTCCAATTTTCCTGTAATGTATTTCCCTTTAATATAATTAAAATAATTTAATTATTAAAGATTTTCAACTCCAATGTTAAATCAGTCTTATTAAATGGCTGTGAAACACGGAGAACAACAAAATTTACAATAATAAAGATACAGACTTTCATTAATGGATGCTTACGCAGAATAAAAGGATGGAAATGGCCGGACAAAATCACTAACATAGAATTATGGACATGTACCAGTCAAACACCAGTGGATAAAGAGATACAGCCAAGACGATGGCACTGGATTGGACACACACTGCGGAAGCCAACTGAGAGTATTACACAACAGGCTCTTTTTTGGAATCCTCAGGGGAGAGGACAGAGAGGAAGACCAAAGAATCTTGGAGAAGACAGATAGAAGCAGAGATGAAGATGATGGGGAAGACATGGAATGATCTTAAAAGAATGGCAAAAAAGAGAACGACTTGGAAAGTGTTTGTTGAAGATCTATGCTCCACAGGGAAAGGTAGAAGAAAAAAAAGAATTTAATTACTGAAGAAAATGACACATTTTATATGCCATTGTATAGCGTTTTTTTATTTTATGAAAGTTATAAGTGTTGATTAAAATGTAAATTGTAATTGTTTATTTTCCCCTCAGATCGGAATTTGTGTGGTTTTTGCTTTGGCTGTTCATTGTGGTATGTATTTTTGTTGAGTGCTGTCATATATGCGTGTGTGTGCTCGTATGTGTGTGTGTGTGTGAGTGTGTGCATGTGTTCATACGTCAAAAAAACTGGAAAAAGGATGGAGATAGGGGAGCTAGTCTGAAGAAGATTGAGAGACAGAGACAGAGCGAGGGAGAGTGAGAGAAAGAATAGAGTGGGAGAATTATCATCAGGCGTACACTATGTTGTAGTTATATGTGCAACATTACTCTGTCACTATGGCCAAGCAATAGTGAACTAGACTACAAAGAACACGAGGTAGAGTTCGATCCCAATCGACGGCTTTCCTGGTTCACACAGCCTTTAATGGGTACCGAATTTTTTTTCTGGGGAAAGTAAAGCCAAAACTCCAAAAATCATGTTCCGAAGATCTGTAAAATTTATGGTCACTAACATCATATTCCCTATACGCCACTTGACGTGATGGGGGCACTACTCTTTTATGACCAAGCAAAGACTGCATTCATAAAGAGAAATATAAATCACTATTAACCAAATGAAAGATCAAGATATTTCATGTCTATTCTTGTCTATAGCTTGTCCTCAAGTACTGTAATCAATCCTGGCTTTGATAAGAAAAACCGTTAGCTCACCTGTTAGCGAAAATACAAGGTAAAAGAGGCAGAGGCAGATCAAGACTAACATGGACAATTAACATCAAGAGGTGGACAAGTCAACCTAGGACAATCTGCACCATCAAAGCAAGAGACAGAGTGGGATGACGCTCCATGGTAGGTAACCTTCGATGCTGAGACGGCACTCAAAGATAAGGACACAGTAGTTAGTAAACTGAACTGTTAAGGCCAAGTGTTTGGGTTCGATCCTAATCGACGATTTCCAGGTTTACCCAGAATTAAATAACGAATACCGGAATTTTTTAATGGAAAAGAATAGCTGCACGGGCGTAATACTGACCACATTGCATTAACAATAATGTGTCGAAGGTTTAGAAACAAATTATGGACAATAACATCATTTTCCAATAGGGCAAGTGAAGTGACCGTCTTCCTGGCATCCCCTGACGTCTGATGTTTCCAAATATAATATTTGTATCCATGAAACTCTCCACTACCTATGGCGTGGCTGTAACCCTACAATGGATCCCTGGTCACATCGGCATTGCAGGAAATGAGAGAGCGGATAGGTTGGCTAAACTGGGAGCTTCTGTCCCACAGCTTCCTGTTCAAGTTAGCCTCAAAACATGCAAGCAAATTCTGAGAAACAACTACCACGAGGAATGGTTGAATATGTGGGCTTCAGCTAAGACTGGACGCCTACTCTACAGATATCAAACAAAACCAGACCCCCTCGACCCTGTGGGGGAGCTGAGGCGAAGGGATCATAGCCTGATATTCCAGCTGAGAACAGGCCATGCTCCTACCAATCAACACCTGAGCAGAATAAAAACACAACATGATCTAATCTGCAGACACTGCCATCAACAATCTGAAACAGTTGATCACTTGCTACTACACTGTCCCCATTTACAAAACCGACGGAGCATGTACTCCCACTACCTCCAACCATCAATAACACACTGTACTCTTCAGCTGTACAACTGAGAAGGACCTGCGCCTTCATGCGAGAGGCATAAAGCTGTAAAGAGCTCATAGCTCACGGCTAACAAGGGATCAAGTCAAGTCATGTCAAGACAAATCAATGTATCCCCTGAACCTTTTTTTTCAATTCCGAACGTGTGGACATCGTCCCTGCTTCGGAATTTCTTGAAACGAAGTCGGGAGGGAGATAGTGTGACTGGGTAAAGCACAGTCTCCATATTATGTGCCCAGGCAGAGTAGGCAACGTGGACGATAATCAGCGAAGCATTTCAGAGGAGGAGGTATGTTTATAGCACTCGGAATAAGGGCAAATAATCAACAGACAAAAACAGTCAGTATATGGTCCTAAGCAGGAATCGAACTCGTATGTAACAAATAAAGAGAGAATAACAAGTTGTGTGAATGGAAAGTTCATACCGGTTAGTGAACAAGCCACGGAGGATGGTGGGTGACTAGAGTGGGTGCAAAATAGTACTCGGACATAATAAGTATCGGGAGACTGGAAATTTTCCACGCATTTTATGTGAGAGTGTGAATAAACACATGGCTTGAACCGTTAGGTAAATAGGTTGACAAACAACTTCCAGGACAGGTCAAAGTCGTGAAGTAAACATTACTAGTTTGAAGCTCAGGAGGGATCAAGTTGACCAGAGGGTATGTTGGAATCACAAACAGCTTGTTGGACAATTTTTAGACAGAAGTCACTGAGCGGTCAAGTTTGAAGTCGGAAGTCACAGAGCGGACATCGCGGAGTCATAAACAACTTGTTTGGTCAAGTCTGAGACATAGGTCTGCTCTGGGGCAAATGTGGTTCAGGATTGTGGGCTCTGATAGGTCAGAGGGTTTGCAAGATGTCACTTCTCGGCAATTTCATTGGATGCAGATATTCCACACGCAATGTAATCGTTGGGTATTTAAGCTTCCACACTAATTTTCAGCAGTTAGGAATTTCCAAGAGTTAGGAATTTAATTCAGAAGAGACAAGTAGTTAGGAATTTAATTCAGAAGAGACAAGTAGTTAGGAATTTAGTTCAGAACAGACAAAAAGTCAGGAATGCAAGGCTGTTAGACAGTAGTTTTCAGTTTTAAGCTAGTTGAGAAGTTATGAAGGAACAGAATATAGAGTAGTAAGAAACATTTAGAATCATAAATGTGGACTAGTCAAGCTTAGAGTAGAGAACATACGAAAAAAATAGCAGTAACTTAGGAAATTAGTTTGCGGTAGACAGAACTAGAACAAGTGAATTAGAACATAATGAATATTTAGTTGTGAAAGTGTTTTTGAGAGTGTTTCCAAAGTTGAGCTTCAGAGAACAAAGTTGTAAGTTGTGAGAGAGATTAATTTATAATTTGCACTTATGGACATTTCAATATCCATCGACAGTAGTCTACCGAGTGTCCAGAATTAATGAACAGTAATTCTTATATATAAGGTTGTGATTTGTCATGATTAGTCCAGGCAATTTAAGAAGGTAGTTTGCCATTCCTTTCCTTCTTGGCAGTGACTGTACTAGTCGGAGATCGCAACCATTGTCTCTATACACGAGATCCTCTGCCTGCCATAGCGGTGTGGGGACCATAACCGGCACTACTTGTCGGCTGCTCCCACAACACTATCCACCACCTGCTCCAATGGCTTCACATAACCCTTATAGGGAGGCTAAAAGGGAGCTCCACCTTGCCCAGGAGTGTCCCCATAAACAAATGATAAGACGATTAGAGGCCACAGAGATGGGATTTCTCAGAAGAATGTTGAAAGTTCCCTGGACAGCTAAAAAGACCAATGAGGAAGTTCTCAAAGAGGCCAACACAAAAAGGGAGCTCTTAAAATAATCAGAAAGAAGCAATCAACATTTTTCAGCCACATCATGAGAAGAGGAAAGTTTGAATACTTGGTTACAACTGGCAAAATAAAAGGAAAGAGAGATCGCGGACGACAAAGAAATAAAATACTGGATAGCTTGGTGTCATGGCATGGGAAAACAGTCAACAACAGAACTGATACGATGCACTGTAGACAGAAGATTGTGGAGGGACATAATCACCTACGCCAACCGGTATGGCACATGATGATGCATTCTTATATAATTGCTTCCCCTATTATGTGTCACGTGCCAATTTAGAGATCAATAAACTTGATTATGAGAATAGTCTGTGGCGATTAACGTTTTTAACTATATATGTGCTGTACTCTGGCTCCGACAATCATATAAAAATAAATAAACATCTCCCACTATTACACCGTAATCCTTGGCACAGCGCCTTGCCACGAAAAGCCAAACGCTAGGGAACACTGCCAACTTGGTTAACTAAGCAATTAGCCATCATTGCCGAAGTCTTTCACGCACGTGTTCTCATGACTACAGCATAGGGCTGCGATCACAGCTCGGGAATAAAGTATGTATCGGTATTGTTCCTGTTACGACAAGCATCTCATGTAAACATACCTCTTCCTCTGAATTGATTCGCCGATTATCGCCTCGGAAGTCTCCCTCTATAATAATATTCATTTATTATTATTTGTCTCCAGTCTAAACCACTGGAAACTACTATTCGTGTTGTTTCGTCCTAAATGTTTGTCTCCAACGCAAGTATTCAGCCCTACCATATCCGGGAGATACTTGTCTTAATAGAAGAAATAGAGATACACTATGTATTTCCGAGCTGTGATCGCAGCCCTATGCTATAGTCATGAGAACACCTGCATGAAAGACTTCACCAATGCTGGCTAATCTTTTAGTTGGACAAGTTGACAGTGTTCCTTAACGTTTGGCTTTTCGTGGAAAGGATCTGTGCCAAGGAGTACAGGTTAGATCCTGCTTAGGAGCATATGCTGACTGTGTTTTTATTTTTCTGTTGCTGATTAATTGTCATTTTTTCCGAGTGCTGTAAATATACCGCTTCCTCTTAACCCTCAACTAAACAGTGTGACAAGTCGAAAAGGAAGGGTCATACGTGGAGTGACGATTTTTTCTATTTTATTTTGCCTTTCTTTTTATTCTTGATAAGAAAACAGATAAGAGATAAGTCTTTTCCTAGATTGTAACAAATTATCAAATGTAATCGCTAGAGGAATTATACACTCTTTGATTTGTTTTCTTAGGTTTTTAGGATTTCCTGAATGAAGTTTACTTAAAGGAGTATTATTGTCTGTTACTTGCGATGGCGTGGGAGCCGCGGTAGCTCAGTGATTAGTGAACTGGACTACAAAGTACAAGGGGTAGGGTTTGATCCCAACCGACGGCTTCAGGGTTCACTGAGACTTAAATGGGTACCGGATTTTTTTCTGGGAAAGTAAAGCAGCACGGACGTAATACCGACCACATTACTCCAAAAATCATGTGCTGAAGGTCTGTAAAATATAGGGTCACTAACACCATATTTCCCTATACGCCACTTGGCGTGACGGGGGCACTTTACTTTTTTTTTTTTTTTTACTTACTTGCGATGGCGTAGAGGTATTATTTTGTTATGCGTAATGGAGTGATGAGGCTAATGTAAGAGAGGTTTCCTAGTGTTATTTGAACTTCTGATGTAAAACATTAACTACTGACGTGTAATTCATGGACCACACCCTACATGAAACATTGACGCCTGAAGTATAATTCATGGACCACACCCTACATAAAACATTAACGCCTGATGTATAATTCATGGACCACACCCTACATAAAACATTGACGCCTGATGTATAATTCATGGACCACACCCTACATAAAACATTGACGCCTGATGTATAATTCATGGACCACACCCTACATAAAACATTGACGCCTGATGTATAATTCATGGACCACAACCTAGATAAAACATTAGCGCCTGATGTAGAATTCATGGACCACACCCTACATAAAACATTAGCGCCTGATGTATAATTCATGGACCACACCCTACATAAAACATTGACGCCTGATGTGTAATTCATGACGACCCTACATAAAACATTGACGCCTGATATGTAATTCATGGACCACACCCTACATAAAACATTGACGCCTGATGTATAATTCATGGACCACACCCTACATAAAACATTGACGCCTGATGTATAATTCATGGACCACACCCTACATAAAACATTGACGCCTGATGTATAATTCATGGACCACACCCTAATAAAACATTAGCGCCTGATGTATAATTCATGGACCACACCCTACATAAAACATTAGCGCCTGATGTATAATTCATGGACCACACCCTACATAAAACATTGACGCCTGATGTGGAATTCATGAAACATACCCTACATAAAAAAGTGACACCTGATGTGTAATTCATGGATCACACCCCATATAAAACATTGACGCATGATGTGTAATTCATGGACCACACCCCACATAAAACATTGACTCCTGATGTGTAATTCATGGATCACATCCCACATAAAACATTGACGCCTGATGTGTAATTCATGAAACAGACCCTACATAAAACATTGACGCCTGATGTGTACTTCATGGACCACACCCTACATAAAACATTGACTCGTGATGTGTAATTCATGGACCACACCCCACATAAAACATTGACTCCTGATGTGTAATTCATGGACCACACCCTACATAAAACATTGACGCCTGATGTGTAATTCATGGATCACATCTCACATAAAACATTGACTCCTGATGTGTAATTCATGGATCACACCCAAGATAAAACATTGACGCCTGATGTGTACTTCATTGACCACACCCAAGATAAAACATTAACTCCTGATATGTAATTCATGGACCACACCCTACATAAAACATTGACTTCTGATGTGTAATTCATGGACCACACTCCACATAAAACATTGACTCCTGATGTGTAATTCATGGACCACACCCTACATAAAACATTGACTTCTGATGTGTAATTCACTGACCACACCCTACATAAAACATTGACGCCTGATGTGTAATTCATTGACCAGACCCCACTTAAAACATTGATTCTTGATGTTTTATACATGGACTAGACCCTACTTAAACATTGATTCTTTATTCATGGACCAGACCCTACTTAAAACATTGACCCTTATGTGTAATTCATGGACCAGACCCTACTTAAAAGACTGACTCCTGATACGTAATTCATGGACTAGACCCTACTTAAAAGACTGACTCCTGATACGTAATTCATGGACCAGACCCTACTTAAAAGATTTACTCCTGATGTGTGATCCGTGGATCAGGCTATCACACCCTTTGTAAAAACAAAATAACTCCTGATATCATGGTTCGTATCATTTCTTAATGTTAGATGGCCAGATAACATTACAAATACAAATCTTTGGGAAAGAACTGATCAGATACTAATAGGTGATAATATCAAGAAAAGGAAATGGAGATAGATTTATCCACACAATGCGAAGACCATCAAGTAATATTGCAAGAAGGTCAATACATTGGAATCCACAAGGAACTAGGAAAGGTAGAAGGTCCAATCAGACCTGGAGAAGAAGTGTCGAGACAGAAACAAAGGCTGCAGGATGGATGTGTGCTCAGTTGGAGAAGATAGAACAGAGCTTTGTTCGTTCGAAGAAGCGAATCAATTCAGAGGAAGAGGTATGTTTACAGCACTCGGAAAAAAAAAAGACAAATAATCAAGAACAGAAAAAAATATGGACCACAGCAGGATCGAACCCGTACTCGGTGGGACAGCGCCTTGCCACGAAAAGCCAAACGCTAGGGAGCACATATTGGAATTCTTCCAACATTCGTTGGAAGAATTAGGTTGCAGCGCTCCACAAGGAGCTACAAGACGTAAGTCAAGTATAACTTCATGATTCTTCCAGCTATTTCACTTTCCATTGGAGGTTTCATCAACAGTGTCTGACCAATGAAATCTAGCCAATAAGAACGAGAGGAATGTCAACATTTTACTCATAAAACACAGCGCTGAATTAGGATATACCTTTTTTAGAAAATGGTAAAAATCATACGACAAAACGCAATTTACGCCAATATATATGACGTTTTCAGAACTTGAATCACACAACACTAGAGCAAACTGTTAACAATATATTATTGTCATTGCTTCTTTACATTTTGTAATCGTTGTCCATGATAAACACGACATAAACATATTTATAATAATTAAATATCATCTTAGTTTCCAGTGCATGCTGGACTGGCTTCACAGAATTTGATGGGAACTGTTATGCAATGAGCGAAGAGAAACAAAGTTGGTTTGTTGCTGCGGTAAGTCATCGTGATACGTGTAGCCAATAAATCTTTCAACTTTCATTTATACGTTCTTCATTTCTTTTTGTTCCTGTTCGATATCCAGGGAGATAAAAAGTGTTTCTCGTTATCGTCCATCTGGCAGCTTCAATGATGACGCAGAATGATATTGTTGTAGCGTTTCTTTGAAGGTATCTGTCCATCTAACTCTGGGATTAACCCTGACTCTTCTCCTTCCTCTTCTTTTAATATATGCCTTGCATGGTAAGAAATAGCTCAGTGGTTAGTGAACCGGACTACAAAGGACAAGAGGTATGGTTCAATCCTAACCGACGGCTTCCGGTTCACTCAACCTTAAATGCGTACCGGATTTTTTCTGGAAAAGTAAAGCGGCACGCTCGTAATATCGACCACATTACTCCAAAAATCATGTGCTGAAAGTCTGTATAATTTATGGTCACTAACACCATATTCCCTATACGCCACTTGGCTTGACGGGGGTACTTAACTTTACTCTTTTTATGTTAAGAAATTGTGCCGACCACAAAACTGATTGATGGAATATTAGAAGCACTAAGAAACTTAACTGCAGCAGAGGCCAACAGGTTTATAAAAAAGACTGTAAAATCTCTCCTCACGGTGCTTGGTGGTCTAGACGGAAGTCGTCGGCTTCTAGACAAGAAAGACGTGGATTCGATTATCACCATAGACAGTGAAAAATAGCCGCGATAGCTCAGTGGTTAGTGAACTGGACTACAAAGGACAAGAGGTAGGGTTTGATCCCAACCGACGGCTTCCGGGTTCATCCAGGCTTTAATGGGTACCGGATTTTTTTCTGGGAAAGTAAAGCGGCACTGGCGTAATACCGACCACATTACCCCAAAAATCATGTGTCGAAGGTCTGTAAAATTGATGGTCACTAACACCATATTCCCTATATGCCACTTGGCGTGACGGGGGTACTTTACTTTACTTACTACTTATGGTGGAAAATAGGTAAAAATCGAATCAGTGGCTTTACCGTCCCCTGGCCACTTGATTGTTAGATCCGATATCTAGCCCTGTTGGGAGACTGAGAAAAACAATAGGTCCCGTGTGCTTCCTGAAGACGTTAAATGACGACAGTTAGCAGATGGGAATCGAAAAGATTAGTCGGAACTAAAAAGTAATTTTAATGTCATGAAGAACATACTAACATCAAAACAAATAAAACCAGGGCTAAAACTAAGAACAGCAAAATGTTACATCTTCTCAATATTCCTTTATGGTGCAGAAACGTGGACATTAGACAAGAAAATAGAACAGAGAATTGCAGCCTTTGAAATGTGGATATATAGAAGAATAGTTAGAATTACTAAGCACAATTTAAACAAGACAAATGCGATTTTTGGGCCATGTTAAAAGACACAACAGCCTACTAAAAGTAATCCTGGAGGGGAAAATACAAGGTAAAAGTGGCAGAGGCAGACCAAGACTAACATGGACGAGTAACATCAAAAGATGGACAACTCAGCCTATGACAACCTGCACCATCAAAGCAAGAGAGAGCAGAATGGCGCTCCATGGTAACCAACCTTCGTTGCAAAGACGGCACTCGATGATGATATCTGTAGCAAGAAGACTTGCTTCTCATACTAGTCAACAATTTTTTTCAAATCATGCCTTCTAGAAAACTCGATTAAGAAGAGGAAATTGTTACCCAGTCTTTGGTAAGAGAAGAGATCTCTGGATAGCCACTGCAGCGATCTCACAAAGATAAGAACAGGAAAAGTGAGTCCTTCGCAACAGCACTCGCTGACACTAGCTACACTAATGATTATCATCACCAACATTGAGCGCCGTCTCCGTATCGAAGGTTGGCTACCATGGATCTCCATTCCGCCCTGTATCGTGCTTTGATAGTGATGGTTGTCACAGGCTCATATGCTCGTCTTTTTATGTTAGCCGTCCATGTTAGTCTTTGTCTGCCTCTGCCTCTCTTACCATGCATTTTCCCTTTCAAGATCACTTTTGGTAAGCTGCTGTGTCTTTTAACGTGCCCTAGAAATCGCATTTTACTTGTTTGAATTGTGTTTAGTAGTTCTCTTTCCATTTTTAGTTGTAAGACTTCATCATTTGTTTTCTTTCCTTTCCACCCAATTCTGCCTATTCTATAAATCCACATTTCAGAGGTTTCAATTTTCTGCTCTGTTTTCATGTCTAATGTCCATATTTTAGCACCATACAGGAATGTTGAGAAGATTTAACATTTTGCTATTCTTAGTTTTAGCCCTGGTGTTATTTGTCTTGAAGTTGGTATATGGTTATGGATTACCAATATCTTTAATCTAAAAAAGTAAACATGATTGTTTATAATGCATGTATCAATCAATTGTTTTCTTTTTTGTTCCGAGTTTATGTTTTACTCAATTTTTTTTCTGAAATGGAAAAGGAAACTGTCTTTTTTGGTTTCTTGATTCAAATTCTCAATTTTATTCACAACTGTGTCTCACTGATAATTTAGTTAGACTTGTTAACTTGTGCATTACAATGAAGATACAATTCAAATACTTTATCCATTCTTCTTCTTCCTTGTCTACCCTGCAGCTCCCTGTAGAGCATAGGTCTTCAACAAACACTTTCCAAGCCGTTCTGTTTCTTGCCATTCTTTTAAGATCATTCCATGTCTTCCCCATCATCTTCATCTCTGCTTCTATCTGTCTTCTCCAAGAATGCCTTGGTCTTCCGCTTTGTCTGTTTCCCTGGGGATTCCAAAAAGGGCCTGTAGTGTAATACTCTCAGTTGGCTTCCACAGTGTGTGTCCCATCCAGCGTCATCGTCTTCGCTGTATCTTTGTACACTGTTTCTCTGTTACACACCGAAAACGATTAGAAAGAAGAAGCTGTGTCTTAACGTTTTTATAATAAAAATGTGAATATTCCACCTCGGAAATTATCCAATATTGTCAATATTTGAACGGTTGTGTTTGGAGCATTAACTACAACCATATCATTCACACACAAGTATTGACTTGAGCTAACAGTGGTTCTTTTTGTATTAAATGTCACACATTTAAAACACTCCCATAAAACATCAATTTTACGAACAAGTAGAACGTGCCAGATTCAGTGCTTGTTCGTCCGTGCCTGTTGCAACATTTGCAAGATTAGAACAAAAATGCCACTTTGAGATGCAAATAAACAACTGTGATTAATTATGTGTGAAGATTAGGAGAGAAACATATTTATTGTGCTATTTATACAGATTAATGCTCCTATATATTAGTGCTTTTTAAGTATAGCTCAGTGAAACGCAACACCACTTTCTCAACACATAGAAAACTAATGTATATCGTCAAAGCAAAAAGCCAACTCAAAATCATCATCAACAGTGAAGAACTTGAAACTGTAACAAACTATGAATATCTGGGATCTGTAGTAACTAACAATGGAGACTGTCAGAAAGAGATCAAAAGAAGACTAGCAATAGCAACACAAAATTAAACGTCATGAAGAACATGCGACACAACACCAGTAGGGCAGTGAAATAAAACGTACTGAGGGTATGTCTATTCCTGATAGCAACATATGTGTGGAAACCATGGACTCTCATCTCGAAACAGCAAAGTAAGAGAATTTGTTCATTCGAAACAAATAACTAGAAAAATCATTAAGATACCTTGGATAATAAAAAAGAGGAATGGAGACGTACTAAAAGATTGGAACATGAAAAAGAACCAGATTATAAACACCATTCCGCAGAGGAAATTTAAAAAAATACGGCCACGAAAAAGAAACAAGGAGCTGGACAAACATACCCAGCAATTTAAGACAATCCTTGATGACGAAAAAGGGGCAGACCAAGAAGAATGTAGTTTTAAGACATCAAGGAGACCTTGAACATGAGAACAGAAAGAGTGGAAGATCTGGCCAGAGACAGAGATTCTTTCAGACGGGCTGTGGTGAATGTAACGTTCTATGGGAGAAATGCCTAGAGATAGAGATTCTTTCAGACGGGCTGTGGTGAATGTAACGTTCTATGGGAGAAATGCCTAGAGACAGAGATTCTTTCAGACGGGCTGTGGTGAATGTAACGTTCTATGGGAGAAATGCCTAGAGATAGAGATTCTTTCAGACGGGCTGTGGTGAATGTAACGTTATGTGGGAGAAATGCCTAGAGATAGAGATTCTTTCAGACGGGCTGTGGTGAATGTAACGTTATGTGGGAGAAATGCCTAGAGATAGAGATTCTTTCAGACATCTGTGGTGAATGTAACGTTCTATGGGAGAAATGCCTAGAGATAGAGATTATTTCAGACGGGCTGTGGTGAATGTAACGTTATGTGGGAGAAATGCCTAGAGATAGAGATTCTTTCAGACGGGCTGTGGTGATTGTAACGTTATGTGGGAGAAATGCCTAGAGATAGAGATTCTTTCAGACGGGCTGTGGTGAATGTAACGTTCTATGGGAGAAATGCCTAGAGATAGAGATTCTTTCAGACGGGCTGTGGTGAATGTAACGTTATGTGGGAGAAATGCCTAGAGATAGAGATTCTTTCAGACGGGCAGTGGTGAATGTAACGTTCTGTGGGAGAAATGCCTAGAGATAGAGATTATTTCAGACGGGCTATGGTGAATGTAACGTTATGTGGGAGAAATGCCTAGAGACAGAGATTCTTTAAGGCGTGCTGTGGTGAATGTGACGTTCTGCGGGAGATATGGCTGGAGACAGAGATTCTTTCA
>JAVIAB010000059.1:62741177-62831177 GCA_032433765.1 Megaustenia siamemsis | reverse complement strand
GAAGAGAAGAAGAAGAAGAAGAAGAAGGATAAGAAGAAAGATGAAGAAGAAGAAGAAGAAGAAGGCAAAAGTAGAAGAGAGGAAGAAGAAGAAGAAGAGGAAGAAGAGGAAGAAGAGGAAAAGGAAGAAGAAGAAGAAGAAGAAGAAGAAGAAAAAAAAAAGAAGAAGAAGAAAAAAGAGAATGAAGAAGAAGAAGAAGAAGAAGAAGTAAGAAGAAGAAGAAGAAGAAGGGAAAAAGTAGAAAAGGAAGAAGAAGAAGAGGAAGAAGAAGAAGAAGAAGAAGAAAGAGAAGAAGAAAGGAAAGAAGAAGAAGAAAAAAAGAAGAAGAAGAAAGAGAAGAAGAAAGGGAAAGAAGAAGAAGAAGAAGAAGAAATAGTAGAAGGAAAGAAGAAGAAGAGGAAGTAGAAGAAGAGGAACAAGAGTAAGAAGAAGAAGAGGGAGAAGAGAAAAAGAGGAAGAAGAGAGAAGAAAGGAGGAGGAGGAAGAAGAAGAAGAAGAAGAGAAGAAGAAGAAGAAGAAGAAAGAAGAAGGAGAAGGAGAAGAAGAAGAAGAAAGAAGAAGAGGAAGCAGAGAAAGAAGAAAAGAAGAAGAGGAGGAAGAGAAGAAGAGAGGAAGAAGGGAAGAAGAGGAAGAAGAGAAGAAGAGGAGAATAGGGAGAAGAGGAATAGGGAGAAGAGGGAGAAGAGCACGAAGAAGAGGAAAAGAGGAAGAAGAGAAGAACAAGAAGAAGAAGAGGAAGAAGAAGATGAAGAAGAAAGAAGAAGAAGAAGAGAAAAAAAGAGAAAAAGGAGAGAAGAAGAAGTGAAGAAGAAGAGGAAGAAGAGAAGGAGAAGAGAAGAAGAAGAAGAAGAGAAGAAGAGGAAGAAGAGGAAGAAGAGGAAAAAGAAGAAGAGAAGAAGAAGAGGAAGAAGAAGAAGAAGAAGAAGGGAAAGAAGAAAAAAGAGGAAGAAGAGGAAGAAGAGGAAAAAGAGAAGAAGAAGAGGAAGAAGATAAGAAGAAACGGAAGAAGAGAAGAAGAGGAAGAAGAAGAGGAGATAAGAAGAAAAGAAGAAAGAAAAATAAGAAAAAGAAGAAGAAGAGAAGAAGAAGAAGAAGGAGAAGAAGAAGAAGAAGAAGAAGAAGAAGAAGAAGAATAAGAAGAAGAAGAAGAGAAGAAGCAGAAGAAAGAAGAGAAGAATAAGAGAAGAAGAAAGAAGAAGAAGAAGAAGAAGAAGAAGAGGAAGAAAAGAAGAAGAGGAAGAAGAGAAGAGGAAGAAGAGGAAGACGAAGAAGAGGAAGACGAAGAAGAAGAAGAGAAAAGTAGAAGAAGAGGAAGAGGAAGAAGAGGACGAGGAAGAAGAAGAAGAAGAAGAAGAAGAAGAAGAAGAAGAAGAAAGAAGAAGAAGAAGAAGGAAAAAAGTAGAAAGGAAGAAGAAGAAGAGAAGAAGGGAAGAAGAGGAAGAAGAAAGGAGAAGAAAAGAAGAAGAAGAGAAGAAGAAGAGGAAGAAGAGAAGAAGGAAAGACAAGGAGAAGAAAAGAAGAGAAGAGAAGAAGAGAAGAAGAAGAGAAGAAAAAGAAAAATAAAGAAGAAGAAGAGGAAGAAGAGAAGAAGAGGAAGAAGAAGAAGAGGAAGAGGAAGAAGAAGATGAGGAAGAATAAGAATAAGAAGAAGAAGAAGAGAAGAAGAAGAAGAAGAAGAAGAAGAAGAGTAAAGAAGAGAAGAGAAGAAGAGAGAAGAAGAAGAAGAAGAAGAAGAAAGAGAAGAAGAGAAGAAGAAGAAGAGAAGAAGAAGAAGAGGAAGAAGAAGAAGAAGAAGAGAAGAAGAAGAAGAGAAGAAGAGAGAAGAAGAGAAGAAGAAGAGAAGAAGAGGAAGAAGAGAAGAAGAAGAAGAAGAGAAGAAGAAGAAGAAGAAGAGGAAGAAGAGAAGAAGAAGAGAAGAAGTAAAAGAAGAGAAGAAGAAGAAGAGAAGAAGAAGAAGAGAAGAAGAAGAGGAAGAAGAGAAGAAGAGGAAGAAGAGAAAAAGAGGAAGAAGAGTTAAGAAGAAGAGGAAGAAGAAGAAGAGGAAGAAAAATGAGGAAGAAGAAGAAGCAAATGAAGAAGAAGAAGAAGTGGAAGAAGAAGAATGGCTGTAACAAAAAGCCTAACATTTAGCAAATTTGAGAGTTTAGGGGGATCTTTTCTTCTTTTCTCTTTCGCTGATAACGGAAAGGTGTCGTGGTTTATATCATTTGTAGTTCTTGAGCTGCTCGAACTGTCTGGATTAGTGATTTTCATTTGTTGTTAGCTGTCTCTATCACTGCAGCTATCTATCTTCTTCTATGTCTTCATCTTGGTGTTTTTCCATGCATTATCGAGAAGAACGTCATTGATGGTGATTGGTGAGATTCATTCTTACCAGGTGGCCAAACCATTTAAGTTGTTGTTGTTCTATATATTCTTGGCAGGGGATACAGTATTTAATTTATAACTACATAATTGTTACAAATTGATATATACAGCTTCCTCTAATCACATTTAATGTTTAATAGAAGAAGCTTATTTATTTTATCTCCTTGTAAGAAACACCAATGCGGAAATCAAATAAATCATCAGCGATAATCAAACGTCGTGGAAGTCAGATCTTATTACGATATCATCATCATCATCATCATCATCATCATCATCATCATCATCATCATCATCAAGTACCTGGCCTGCTGCCGTAGGTGATCATGTCTCTCCACAACTTTCGATCTCAACAGTTATGTATGATTTCTGTTGTTGACATTCTGCCAAGCCATTCCCTTAAGCTGTCTGGTATTTTCTCTCTTTGCTTCCCTCTATCTCTTCGTCCGTCAATTTTCCCAGTTGTTATAACATATTCCTGTTGTTCTCTTCTCATTACATGGCCAAACAATGATGATTGTTTCTTCCTAATATTGGAAATTAGCTCTCTTTTTGCTTTAACCTCTTTTAAAATATTTTCATCACTCTTCTTAGCTGTCCATGGTATTCTCAACATTCTTCTGTAAAACCACATTTCTACAGACGCCAGTGATTTTCTTGTCTGTTATTACGATATACATGTTGTTTTATCTTAAACCAGGGGAACTGTGGTTGTTACAATTCAACTTTGGTTCCAGTAGACAGCAAGAAAAAGAACGACTTTTTGGCCAGTTTAATGGAATCTTCAGGGGGTAAGTTTAATTTATCATATCAAGTAAAACATTATTCAATCAGTTATTGATTTGTGTGTGTGTTAATTATCACCTTTGCAATTCAAACACCTCGCTAGATGCTCAGATCCCCTCCTCAGCATGTCCCACAGCGTCCAGCTACTGACTACTCTCTGTTGGTTCATATAAGATGTCTTCGACGTCACTAATCATCTTGTTTCTGACTGTTCCCATGTTTACTCCAATCTCTTTCATTCGAAATAGTGACGTGCACTCATAATTATCGAGAGGTAAAAGCATCAAGATGCACCAAGATGGCCGAAACATTGACTTTTGTTTCGTCTATTACCACGTAAAGCTGTCACCACACCACTTTTTTTCTTCTTTTTTTTTTTAATATCGCCACTCATAATTATCAACGTTTTGTGTACTTCCCGCATCTCATTAATGACTAATTCAATGGTTTCACTGTCTTTGACGACACACAGCTAACCAGCCTTACCGTTCTTTCATTTCCCCGTTCTCCGGCATGTCCTGGGACTTAGACAAAGATGGCTGTGTATTGTATTGTTGACCTCTGTAATGACTCAACCCACCGCTATCTTACAGAGCTCACAGTAAGTTAGTTATTGAACAAGCAACTAAACAGTTTTATTTGTAGCGAAAGGTTTAGGTTCCTTTATTTGGTGACGATGTTTATAAAAAGTTTCTCTAACTCACTGTGGTTGTAACCTTAACTCAGGTAACTCCCTCTGACTGTAATCTTAACTCAAATAACTCAAGGTGGTTGTAACCTTAACTCAGGTAACTCCCTCTGACTGTAATCTTAACTCAACTAACTGCGACCATGACCTTAAGTAAATTTACTCAATTTGTCTGCAACCTTAAGTCAGCTAACTTGCTGTAGCTATAACCTTAAATCAACAATCTCACTGCGGCTATTTATCAGCTAAATCACTGTGGCTATAGCTTTAAATCAGCAATCCCACTATCGCTATTTATCAGCTAAATCACTGTGACTATAACCGTAAATCAGCAATCTCGCTTTGGCTATATGTCAGTTAAATTAATGTTGCTGTAACCTTAAATCAGCAATCTCACTATTTATATATGACAGCAAAATCACTGTGGGTATAAACTTAACTGAACTAGTCCAATTCGACTATAACCTTAACACAACTAACCCGCTTTGACTATAACCCTAACTCAACTAACCCACTTTGACCATAATCTTAACTCACCTAGCTCAGTTTAACAATACACGTATAACAACTAACTCACTTTGACTATAACCTTATCTCAACTAACTCACTTTGACTATAACCTTATCTCAACTAACTCACTTTCAATAAAACCTTAAAACAACTAACTCATTTGACTATAACCTTAACTCGACCGACCCTCTTTGACTATAACCTTAACTCGACCGACCCTCTTTGACTATAACCTTAACTCAACTAACTCACTTTGACTATAATCTGAACTCAACTAACTCACTTTCAATAAAACCTTAAAACAACTAACTCATTTGACTATAACCTTAACTCGACCGACCCTCTTTGACTATAACCTTAACTCAACTAACTCACTTTGACTATAACCTTAACTCAACTAACTCACTTTGACTATAACTTTAACTCAATTAATCTACTTTGACTATAACCTTAACTCAATTAAGTCACTTTGACTATAATCTTAACTCAACTAACCCACTTTGACTATAATCTGAACTCAACTAACTCACTTTGACTATAACTTTAACTCAATTAATCTACTTTGACTATAACCTTAACTCAACTAGCCCACTTTGACTACAACCTTAACTCGATTAACCCGCTTTGACTATAACCTTAACTCACCTAACTCACTGTGACTCTAACCTTAACTCATCACCCTCCCTTTAGCTTTAACCATAAGTCAGCTAAGTCTCGCTTCAGTGGCTGAGCCATTAAATCACTGGACATGACCACAAAATGTGGATATTTGGCCTGAATCAGTCAAAGCATAGGGAGCCGCGATAGCTCAGTGATTTGTGAACTGGACTACAAAGGACAAGATGTAGGGTTCGATCCTACCCGATGGGTTCCGGGTTCACCCAGACTTAAATGGGTACTGGATTTTTTTTCGTGGAAAGTAAAGCGGCACATGCGTAATACCGACCACTTTACCCCAAAAATCATGTGCGAAAGGTATATAAAAATTATAGTCACTAACACCATATTCTCTATTCGCCACTTGGCGTTACGGGGCACTTTACTTTTACTGTCAAAGCTAGTAATGCATTGGTTTTCTGTATGTTAAGCAAAATAAATATAAACATGTCTTTATGATTGGTTACTTCTATTACTGATATTTTTGATACTTCGAAAGTCATGTAATCATCATCATCACATATATATACCACCTGATATCATATGTTCATTCTAATCATCGCTGTTTTTATTCGTTATTATCAAACATTATAAATTAGTTTCGTTTCGATTACACTGACGGAGGAACAACATCGATAATATATTGTAAAAGATTAATAGTTTCCCCCAGTCACAATCAACAAGACATGTTCTCTAAAATGAATATAATGTTTGAATATTATCTAGATAGGAATATTATGTTTGAATGTTATCTAGATATGAATCTAATGTTTGAATGTTCTCTAGATAAGAATAGAAAGTTTTAATTTGCTCCCCCATAAAACTGCACTCATTTGATAAAGCAACACTCATTTGATAAAGCAACACTCATTTGATAAAGCATCACTCATTTGATAAAGCAACACTCATTTGATAAAGCAACACTCATTTGATAAAGCAACACTCATTTGATAAAGCATCACTCATTTGATAAAGCAACATTCATTTGATAAAGCAACACTCATTTGATAAAGCAACACTCATTTGATAAAGCAACACTCATTCGATTAAGCAACACTGTACAATAAAGAACTATCCAAATCGACATGACAATCATACAGCTGTACTCCATGAAACTGTAGATTATTTTATATGTGGATATTAGTCCCTTACTTTAACCTTCTGTTAATGTGTACAAATTGATTTGTCTTAGTAAAAGTCGATGTTGTGCCACCGTTGTGCTACCTGTGCTAGACATGAACGTTAGACTCAAGAACTATTAGAAAAATAACCACAGAAATGAAGTTTGTGAGACGTTTGACATGAAACAGCCTGATAGATAACATCAGAAATGAAGAATTAAGAAAGATTCTAGGAACGGAAGCTGCAATTGAATACATAAAGCAACAAATTATGTGTTTCGGGTACGTGATAAAAAAAAATCAGTGATGGAAAATGTACAACTAAAATAAACAAAAGAAAAGGAATGGCATAAAGTAAATTTAATGCAATGTAGAACATACTAACATCAAAACAAATAACACCAGTGCTAAAACTAAGAATAGCAAAATGTTATGTCTTCTCAACATTCCTATATGGTGCAGAAACATGGACATTAGACAAGAAAACAGAACGAATTGAAGCCTTTGAAATGTGAATATATAGAGGAATAATTAGAATTGGATGGGAGGAAAAGAAAACAAACTATGAAGTCTTAAAGTAATTAAAAATGGAAAGAGAACTAGTAAACACAATTCAAACAAGACAAATGTCATTTTGGGCCATGTTAAAAGACACAACAGCATACTAAAAGTAATCCTGGAGGGGAAAATGCATGGTAAAAGAGGCAGAGGCAGACCAAGACCAACATGGACGAGTAACATTAAAAGATGGACTAGTTAGCCTACGACAACCTGCACCATCAAAGCAAGAGACAGAGCAGGATGGCGCTCCATGATAGCCAACCTTTGTTCTGTGAGATGACACTCGATGATGATTAAAAAACAACAACAATACAAGAACACCAGACAAAGAGGCCGACCAAGAAAAAGAAAGGAATAACGGAATACTAGAAACACTCGGAGGTAAAACAGTAGAAGAGGCCAACAGAAAAGCAAAAAAATGAGTACCGTATCTCTTATACGTTTCCAGTAATCATAGAGTATGGCATCGTATACCCACATCCACGTGCTTTTAGAACCCTTCCATTTTACTGTATTTCACACCTGTGTCCCGCCCATATCAATTTCAGTCCAGTCTGTTCCTAACCAAGCTCCAGACCACAGGGAAGTCAATTATTTTCCTTTTTTTTGAGTCTAGCATATTATCGTCATGTAGTTAGATTTCTGTGTGTAACCATACATACTTATGTGTTGTTATTTACTGTTCTTATATGTTATGTAGAGCCAGTCGTAACATATATTGTTGTGGATCATGGACAATAGGACAACAGACAAGAAAATCACTGGAGTCTGTAGAAATGTTGCTTTACAGAAGAATGTTGAGAATACCATAGACAGCTAAGAAGAGTAATGAAAATGTTCTGGTCAAATTTCGACCTCGACAGTTAATTATCATTTCTGTTGTTGACCTTCTGCCAAGCCATTCTCTTAAGCTGTCTGATATATTTTTTCTCTTTGCTTCCCTCTATCTCTTCGTCCCTCAATTTTTCCAGTTGTTATAATATATTCCAGTTGTAATATATCAAAGCAAAAGGAGAGCTAATTTTCAATACTAGGAAGAAACAATCATAATTTTTTGGTCATGTAATGAGAAGAGAACAACAGGAATATATTGTAACAACTGGAAAAATTGAGGGACGAAGAGATAGAGGGAAGCAAAGAGAACAAAATATACCAGACAGCTTAAGAGAATGGCTTGGCAGAAGGTCAACAACAGAAATGATAATTAACTGTCGAGATCGAAATTTGTGGAGAGACATGATCACCTACGCCAGCATGCCTGGTACTTGATGATGATGATGATGATTTACTGTCCAAGCTGAAGGCCTGCTTGGTCTTTCTAATTTTGTTCTGTATCTCACATACGTAAAGCTGTTAACATACTACTTTTAAAAAAAAATGTTTATCATTAGTACAATATTTCGTCTGGACATTGAAAGATAAATGAGAAAAGAAGGAAAGATTGGATTTTTATTAAAGTTGATGAAGTTTATGGATTTTAGGAAAACTTGATCAGCAGAATGCTAATCATTTTTATTTCTATTTGTTTTAATCTCCAGTTGATATAATCTTTACTGCGGGTACATCAAGATACCACCCCACGAACTGGGAATGGATACCAAGCCACGAACCTGCAGTTTACCAGAACTTCAGACCTGGCGAACCCAACAACCGTAAGAAGCATTTCTTTGAGTGTTCTGAAATTTTCCCTCTTTAGCATTCTAGTAAGAGATTAATTCTTGGGTTACAGCAAAGATGTTGTTGTTTGAAGCAACAACCACCGTGTCAGTTCCGATAGTATCTGTCTTCACCAGTCAGATGTGACTTATTTTACTATAGGACTCATTTATTGATCGTGTAATTATACATTGCGCGTCTTAATATCATAGTAGTAATACTTAGCACTTCTTAAATGTTATGTAGAGCCAGTCTTAACATATGGATGTGAATCATGGACACTAGGACAACAGACAAGAAAATCACTGGAGTCTGTAGAAATGTGGTTTTACAGAAGAATGTTCAGAATACCATAGACAGCTAAGAAGGGAAATGAAAATGTTCTGAAAGAGGCCAAAGCAAAATGAGAGCTAGTTTCCAATATTAGGAAGAAACAATCATCATTATTTGGTGATGTAATGAGAAGAGAACAGCTGCAATATATTGTAACAACTGGAAAAATTGAGGGACGAAGGAGAGAGGGAAGCAAAGAGAAAAATTACCAGACAGCTTAAGAGAATGGCTTGGCAGAAGGTCAACAACAGAAATGATAAATGACTGTCGTGAACGAAAGTTGTGGAGAGACATGATCACCTACGTCGGCAGGCCCGGTACTTGATGATAATTATGATGATGATGCTGATGATGAACACTTAGCACAATCCTGTGAGATGTTGACAAACGTCGCAAACCAGATAAAAGAGTCGGACTCAAACATTGACCTTGCCTTGATTTCGACTCATGCAATACAGTACATCAGCTGGGGTCGATTAATCTACAGTGATAGCGATCGTCTACCCTGTGCTCTTGTTATCCAAAACAGTTAAGGATAGAAAAAATTGATTTCAGCTGGATGGAAGATTAAAACAGTTGAAGGATAGAAAAATTTATTTCAGCTGGATGGAAGATTAAAACAGTTGAAGGATAGAAAAATTGATTTCAGCTGGATGGAAGATTAAAACAGTTGAATGATAGAAAAATTGATTTCAGCTGGATGGAAGATTAAAACAGTTGAAGGATAGAAAAATTGATTTCAGCTGGATGGAAGATTAAAACAGTTGAAGGATAGAAAAATTGATTTCAGTTGGATGGAAGATTAAAACAGTTGAATGAAAGAAAAATTGATTTCTACTTGAAGGAAGATTAGAGCAGTTGAAGGATAGAAAAATATTATTTCTGCTTGAATACAGACAGCAATATAGTAAACATTATGCAGAACAAACCGTTAGTAAAATGAAGAAAACTATGAGCTTCGTAATTTAATGGAGGTGAAAATGTAAAAATTAGAAATGTCAAAATTAAATAGTTACAAGTTAGTTTTCAACAATTCGCACTCCTATAGCTTCTTTTTATTTAATTATTTATGTAGGAAAGTATACAATTATTTATTGTCTTTCATTTTCTGCTTGGAAATAACATTGTGTGTACATGTATTACTAACCTTCATCTATTTTCTTGGAAAATGAACAAATGATCAATGTTCGCCCCTATTCCATTTCCTGACCCATACCGATGACAGTTACGTCCTCCTTTTCATCGTAACCAAAAATTAAGTGCAACCGCCTCGTGTTTTATCAAAGTTGCCGATCTTCGGAGTCTGATTGTAACTGGTTTAGGGGCATACAGTTAAAATAGCGCGGTTAAAGATCTAGACCAAATTATTTGCAGTTTGTCGAAAGAGTTTAGCATCTCAATTTTTTTTTATAATGAATAACAAAGTTAAATTTACACAGATAGGACTTCCGGTCAATATGTTGGATAAGCGACATGAACCGTTCAGGTACTGTCTGAAAAGTGTTTTTTGTTGCAGTTTCCTCATATTCGAAGTACGCCATGTTGCAGTTTCCTCATATTCGAAGTCCGCCTTGTTGCAGTTTCCTCATATTCGAAGTCCGCCTTGTTGCAGTTTCCTCATATTCGAAGTACGCCTTGTTGCAGTTTCCTCATATTCGAAGTCCGCCTTGTTGCAGTTTCCTCATATTCGAAGTCCGCCTTGTTGCAGTTTCCTCATATTCGAAGTCCGCCATGTTGCAGTTTCCTCATATTCGAAGTACGCCTTGTTGCAGTTTTCTCATATTCGAAGTCCGACTTGTTGCAGTTTCCTCATATTCGAAGTCCGCCTTGTTGCAGTTTCCTCATATTCGAAGTCCGCCTTGTTGCAGTTTCCTCATATTCGAAGTACGCCTTGTTGCAGTTTCCTCATATTCGAAGTCCGCCTTGTTGCCGGAGTTACTGACTTTAGTGTTCTGTGCACACCGCGAGCTGTGATTTTCATCCGGATGGTGTTTCTATATTCAGATTTCTTACGATGAATAATGATACAGTATGATGAAAGGCAGTTCCGCTGCGCTCACTCTCGGTAATTATGCGCCTTATGTCTTTTGACGTGGGCTGTGTTTGATATGGTGGGGACTGCATTTATTTGTTTGGATATTCAATGAGATGTTAATTAGAATGATACCACTGGCACGGAAGGTTGAACAACTGTGGATTATCAGTGATACCTGGGCCTTCATATAACTATACCTATTCTATATGTGTTTCGTTTTAAAATGTATCCTTCTGTTTCAGATAAAGAGAGTATCATCATCATTATCACCCTCGTCATCATCATCATCATCGCGTGCCTTCTCCGCAACGAAGGTTCGCTACCATGGATCACCGTTCTACTCTGTTTCTTGCTTTGATGATGCAGGTTGTCATAGATTGACTTGTCCATATTTTGATGTTAGTCTTGGTCTGCCTCTGCCTCTATCACCTTGTATTTTTCCTTCCAATATTACTTTTAGTAGGATGTTGTGTTGTTTAACGTGTCCCAAAAATTTCATTTGTCTTGTCTTAATTGTACTTAGTAGTTCTCTTTTTATTTTTAGTTGTTTTAAAACTTCATCGTTTGTTTTCTTTTCTTTCCATCCAATTCTACCTATTCTTCTATAAATCCACATTTTAAAGGCTTCAATTTTCTGTTCTGTTTTCTTGTCTAATATCCATGTTTCTGCACCATACAGGAATGTTGAGAAGATGTAACATTTTGATATTCTTAGCCCTGCTGTTATTTGTTTTGTTGTTAGTATATTTTTCATGGCATTACAATTACTTTTTGCCATACCTATTCTTTTGTTTATTTCAATTTTACATTTTCCATCATTGGTTATAGTATGTCCTAGGTAGTTGTAACTCTAGACTGTCTCCAGATGTATTCCCTCAACTGTGATATTTAATTGTAGGTCTTGAGAATTTTCTTTGTTGATGATCATAATTTTAGTCTTTTTGATACTCATATCTAGTCCATATTTTTTTGCTTGTTATGTTTATCACATTAAGCAATTGTTATAGGTCTTTAGAATTTTCTGCTAGTAGAACAATATCATCAGAATATCTTAGGTTATTGATTATCTTTAGCATAGGATGCAGCCTTGTCTCACTCCTCTTTTTATATCCACGGATGTAGTGTTCTTCTTGTTATATTTTATTATTAATGTTTGCAGGAGAGTACAGCAAAGTGCCTACCCCTTGGGGATAGTCAAAGTTTTTTTGGCTGGAGGTCTCTGGTCCATAGTTTGCCTGCCCTATTGCAAACTGCTTTTTGTGCTTCATAAACTTTTAATTCTTTTTTGCAGCTTTAACCGAAAGATGCATTACCATAGAAAAATATGAAAATTACCAATGGAATAATATTGATTGTGATTGGCCTAGACATTACGTCTGCGTGACACCGTAAGTACAACAAACTGTTATTTACAGAATTTATCTATCTATATATAGATCATTCGAGCCGTAGCCGGCCCATAGGGCGTAGACCAAGATACTCCTTCTCTTATCTGAATTTTGTTCTAGCAGTTTTCAATTCTTTTAAAGATATTGTATAAAATCTCGCCATTTGTCTCTGTTCTGTGCAAGCAGCTCTATCTCATTGAGGGAGCCGATTCCTGCTGCTCTTGCCTCTCGCATCAATGTTCTTCTCAGTGTCTTTCTGGGTCTTCCTCTTTTTCTCTTACCTGTTGTTTCCCACATGAGAGCTTGCTTTGCTATTCGGTTATTATCTCTTCTCATCACATGTCCAACATATGGCCGTCGTATTTTCTTTATTACTGAAGATATTAGTGGTTGATTGGCGATTTCTCCAATTTCCTCGTATTTACAGAATCACGTCTAGAAAAATCTCAAAGTGACATTTGTCTATGTCGCTAGAAGTTATCAACATTTGTCAACGAATTATTAAGTTGTTTCTGTGTGTGTGTGTGTGTGTGTGTGTGTGTGTGTGTGTGTGTGTGTGTGTGGGTGTGTGTGTGTGGGTGTGGGTGTGTGTGTGTATGTGTGTGTGTGTTTAAATTGGTCAAAACAAATAGAGAGCTAATTTCCAATATTAGGAAGAAACAATCATCATTTGTTGGCCATGTAATGAGAAGAGAACAGCTGGAATATATTGTAACAACCGGATAAATTGAGGGACGAAGTGATCGAGGGAAGCAAAGAGAATAAATACCAGACAGCTTAAGAGAATGGCTTGGCAGAAGGTCAACAACAGAAAATGATAAATAGCTGTCGAGATCGACAGTTGTGGAGAGACATGATCACCTACGTCAGCAGGCCCGGTACTTGATGACGATGTGTTTAAATTTGATGTTTTAATCGAGTGGTACCATTAAGTATTTACATGGCCCTTTTCGTGTTGTCGGGCGGTTTAGTGGAGGATATTGTGTATTGTTTTTGAGGTTTTGTTATTATCGAGCAACTTCTATCACAGATCATGCTGCCAATATTTGATAAATACACTCGCTCACAGAATGAACATATCGGACCCACTGATCAACATGGTTTTCCATTTTATTTAGACTTTTCTATGTTTTACCATAGGTTATATATGTTTTCACAATATATATATATATATATATATATATATATATATATATATATATATATATATATATATGTGTGTGTGTGTACATATGATGTATGTATATGAATGCATGCATGTGTGACTTTTATGTACATTTTTTATATGTATATTAATATGAAATGTGTATGTGTCATCCATATCATAATCATCATCAAGTACCATGCTTGCTGGCGTTGGTGATCATGTCTCAACACAACTTTCGCTCTCGACATTTATTTATCATTTCTGGTGTTGATCTTCTGCCAAGCCATTCTCTTAAGCTGTCTGGCATCTTTTCTCCTTACTTCACTCTATGTCTTCGTCCCTCAATGTTTCCAGTTGTTACAATATATTCCAGCTGTTTTCTTCTCATTACATGACCAAAGAATGATGATTGTTTCATCCTAACATTGGAAATTAGCTCCATTTTTGCTTCGACCTCTTTCACAATGTCTTCATTACTCTTCTTAGCTGTTCTTGACATTCTCAACATTCCTCTGTAAAACCAAATTTCTACATTCTCCAGTGATTTTCTTGTCTGTTGTTCAATTGTCCGTGTTTCACATCCATATGTTAAGACTGGCTCTTCATAACATTTAAGAACTTTTTTTCTTTTTTTCTATTGCCAAAATTAAATTGCGTAATGTATATTATAAGTAAAAGTAAAGTGCCCCATCACGCCAAATGGTGTAAAGGTAATACGGTGTTAGTGACCATACATTTTACAGACCTTCAGCACATGATTTTTGGGGTAATGTGGTCGGTATTACGCGCGTGCCGCTTTTATTTTATCAGAAAAAAAATATCCGGTATCCATTTAAGGTTGGGTGAAACCGGAAGCCGTCGATTACGATCCAAATAGACCCCTTGTCCTTTGTAGTCCAGTTCACTAACTACTGAGCTATCGCGGCTCCCTAATGTATATTAATTGTTATACGTAAATAGTTTTGTATTAAAGATTTTAAATGCAGAATTCATAAATCTATTTAAAGATGTGCAGCCATAAGAAAAAAGAAATAAATGCAGAGAGACCTAGAATTAAGGTCGGATTGAAGAAGATTAAATAGAAGTAATCCCAAAAGTTCATAGTATGGAAGGGTCTCGTTTCCGAAATCTAAATGAGAGCAGCGAGAGTCACAAAGTTATTGAGAATAGTCGCATCAGTTATTGGTTGGCAGACGTGTGTAAACGTGACAGCAAGGCTCTGAACATAAAACCCTGTAGCCTGGGAAGAAATGGCTGCAGACCGCAATCTTTGGAAACACACTCTATAGCTCCAACACAAAAAAGAAGCAGATTCATAGAAAAGAGAATACACGGCGGAAGAAAAGAAAAAAAAACAATGTTAGTGGCGTTGAAAAATTGATAGAGAACTATCACGCACGGAGGCTACTACTACTACTACCACTACTACCATTACTACTACCACTACTACTACTACTACTATTACCACTACTACTACTACTACTACTACCAATACTACAACTACTACTATAACCGCTACTACTACTACTACTAATACTTCTACTACTACTACTACTAATACTACTACAACCACTACCACTACCATTACAACTAACACTAATACTACTAGTATCATTAATACTACCAATACTAACACTACCACTACGACTACCACTAATACTGCAAATACTACTAGTACTTCTACTTCTACTACTACTACTACTACTACTACTACCACTACCGCTACTACTACTACCACTAATTTTACAACTACTACTGCTACCGCTACTACTAATACTACTACTATCACCACTACCACTCCCACTACCACTACCACTAATACTACTACTACTACTACCACTACCACTACCACTACCACTACTACTACCACTACTACTACTACCACTACTACTACTACTACTACCACTACTACTACTACCACTACTACTACTACTACCACTACTACTACTACTACTACCACTACTACTACTACTACTACCACTACTACAACTACTACCACTACTACCACTACCACTACCACTACTACTACTACTACTACTACTACTACTGCCACTACCACTCCCACTCCCACTACCACTACCACTAAGACTACTAAAACTACTATTACTACTACTACCACTATCACTACCACTACCACTACTACTACTACTACTACTACCACTACTACTACTACCATTACTACTACTACTACCACTACTACTACTACTACTACCACTACCACTACTACTACTACCACTACTACTACTACTACCACTACCACTACTACTACCACTACTACTACTACTACCACTACTACTACTACCACCACTAATACTACTACTACCACTACTACTACTACTACCACTACTACTACTACTACCACTACTACTACTACCACTACCACTACTACTACCACTACTACTACTACTACCACTACTACTACTACTACCACTACTACTACTACTACCACTACCACTACTACTACCACTACCACTACTACTACCACTACCACTACTACTACCACTACTACTACTACTACCACTACTACTACTACCACTACTACTACTACTACCACTACTACTACTACTACCACTACTACTACTACTACCATTACCACTACTACTACCACTACTACTACTACCACTACTACTACTACTACCACTACCACTACCACTACTACTACTACTACCACTACTACTACCACTACTACTACTACCACTACTACTACTACTACCACTACCACTACCACTACCACTACTACTACTACTACTACTACTACTACTACCACTACTACTACTATACGCCGACTGGTATGATAACCAATTCAGCACTTTATTTTTTTAACATTTGTTTTGAACTGATAGCTCTATTCCTGTTTAAATTCGTGTTCATTGTTATATATTTCAGATCGGTCTAGACGATGCCTAGAAAAGATCGGGACAAGGGAAGCAATCTTTGAGATTCATCACCAAATCCACTAGGAAAATACACACAATTTAACCAAATATGTCGGATAAATTTCATTTACAGTCAGTCAGTTATTACTTTTTTGACAAAATCTCATCGATACAGTTCTTTGTATTTTCACAATTTTTAATTGAACATCTTTTGTTATATGGATCTCAGTTTCCTTCAATTTCAGAGAAACTCTAAAATCTCTTTATGTATTGGACTGTGAATTTAACTTCCTGTTGAATCTGATGCTATTTGTATATATGCAACAAGTTTCGCTCACGTCAATATGTACATGCATATATATATATATATATATATATATATACATAAGAACATGTATGTGTATATATGTATATATATATATATATATATATATATATATACATGTGATGAGAAGAGATAATAATCGAATAGCAAAGCAAGCCCTCATATGGGAAACAACAGGTAAAAGAAAAAGAGGAAGACCCAGGGAGACACTGAGAAGAACATTGATGAGAGAGGCAAGAGCAGCAGGAATCGGCTCCCTCAATGAGATAGAACTGCTTGCACAGAACAGAGACAGATGGCGAGATTTGATAAAATATCTTTAAAAGAAAACTGCTAGAACAAAAATTCATATAGGAGAAGGTGTATCTTGGTCTACGCCCTATGGGCCGGTTACGGCTCGAAAGGTCAATAGATATATATACATACGTATATATATATATGCATGTTCTTATTGGCGTGTGCTAACCTTATTTCGCTTATATATATATGTGCGTATATATAAATATATATATAAATATATATACACACACATAAATATAAGACGCTTTACTTCGTTACAGATTGCTGCCAACAGTTTAATATCTAACTTCAGCGGTAATGTCTATTTGATTTCACCTTAACTTTTGTTAGCTAATTTTAATAATTAACGTAATAATTGCAGCTTAATTAATACTGAAATGGCAGGAAGCACATCAGAATGAACAAGATCAATGGATGTTGTGGAGTCTCACAACCTGTGTCTTTTCTCTTCTATATTTAACTTTCATTCATGTTGAAATTTTAATGTAAAATTTCTTATAGCGTTCATAACATTGGTATCCAAATTGTTATCCACTTAGAGGGTGTTTACATCTGGTCTGTTGTGTTTAGAGACACGTGACCCTTAATTTCTCTGTGTCTTGTGTAAAATAAATGTTCCAGTTCTCTTTCAGTTTACTTGAGCATATGTTATCTGGAGAGTTATTACCCAGTTTGTTATTTTCCCTAAGTTTTGCTAACTCAATTCGTCTTTTAAAATTTCGGCAGTAGAGATCAAATCGACGAAAGCAGATATGTTAATAGTTGAAAGGAACACACCTAGTCGACAGCTCTTCTTGTGTCCATTCATTTTGATCTTCTCCCTTGGTAAATTCCTGCAGCGCGAGATACTTTCAAATTACTCCTCACAAAGATCGGTATTGTATGTTCAGCCTTTTAAATTGTAAGATTTCATCGCGACAAATCTATGGTATCATGTCCTGCTAGTTCCAACAATCGTCAAATAATTGAAGATTAATCATGTCCTGCCAGTTCCAACAATCGTCAAATAATTGAAGATTAATCATGTCCTGCCAGTTCCAACAATCGTCAAATAATTGAAGATTAATCATGTCCTGCTAGTTCCAACAATCGTCAAATAATTGAAGATCAATCATGTCCTGCTTGCTCCAACAATCGTCAAATAATTGAAGATTAATCATGTCCTGCTAGTTCCAACAATCGTCAAATAATTGAAGATCAATCATGTCCTGCTAGTTCCAACAATCGTCAAATAATTCAAGATCAATCATGTCCTGCCAGTTCCAACAATCGTCAAATAATTGAAGATTAATCATGTCCTGCTAGTTCCAACAATCGTCAAATAATTGAAGATCAATCATGTCCTGCTAGTTCCAACAATCGTCAAATAATTCAAGATCAATCATGTCCTGCTAGCTCCAACAATCGTCAAATAATTGAAGATCAATCATGTCCTGCTAGTTCCAACAATCAACCACTAATTCAAGATCAATCATGTCCTGCTAGTTCCAACAAGCAACCACTAATTCAAGATCAATCATATCCTGCTAGTTCCAACAATCAACCACTAATTCAAGATCAATCATATCCAGGAATAATTACCCTTTTACTAGAGACGTATTACAAATCAGTAACAATCCTTCTCTGTCCTATTTTCTGTTTTCTCCTGTCATTAAAACAAATAATATACTTCGTGTAAAGTAGTTTTGCTCGTTAAAATACAGATGAACACATAACTTTTTGAAAAGAAAACACGTCTCAGTTAAAATGTGAAAGAATAAGTCACGTTTTCGCCTCCTGTGACAGTCTTTGTGTTGTCTATGAGCTGAAATAAACCATTTACATTATTGAGGTGAGTTTGTTGACTTTGTTTATTTTTCTTTTCAAATGTGTTTGTGTTAATTTCTTGTTTTTTTTTGTATTTTATTCTTTGCTGTGATGACAGTCAATGGCCTGCAAATCTTGTTTTGTTTTGTAGGTAAGAATAGGCTTATTCTGTTTTGTCGACTTCATAGTACAGATCAATATAGAAAGTATACAAAGTACTTCAAGGGGTATCCTTCCATGCTTAACCTCAAATGTAAAATATTTATATAATTTCAGTGTAAGTGTTATTGAGTTATTGAGCTATTGCTGGGTCATCATAATTACACTCTGAACATAATTTCGAGGTAATGTTATTGAAAGTAACGATTTTAATTGTGTCAACGCCGTTCAAATGAAACAACCAATCTTGAGTTATAAAATGTCTCTGTGTACTGCAAACACAGAATCCGAAAAAAAAAATCATTGATGTAAATTTTCAGCGCGTCAAAAAATTTGCATCCATTTAGTACAAGTTCATTCAGGATTATCTTAAACGAACGTGTAATGAGTTATTTTGAACGGCCAGTAAAATGCTACTACAATACAACTGTAAAATTAATAAATTGTAACCCAGCAAGAATAAAAATTAGTTTTTATTTCTCGAAGACGAAACAATCTTTCTTAATTGCAAGACAGGAGAGAGAACAATGGTGACATAGGATTCACGATATAAATATGCATTTTCAACAAATTTTACTTCATCAATGATAAGATACAATTTTTCAAACAAGGACACATATTTGTGGATGCACAATTAGTATTATTTATGTATGTAGAAAACAAATAACTGTCCACTAATGCGATTCACAAAAATGGTATTGTCCGCATTTATAAATTTTCGAAAAAAACATGGGCTTGAAAAATTAGAATAATTTTACACATAACAATGGGCACTGAGTGCCTTCCCGTATTATGCCAGCACAATGTTGTGTACTTTTAAAGTAATGGATACGTTAAAGGTAAAGAAAAGGGGAAAAGAGTCCCGTCACGCTGATATGGAATATGATGTTAGTTACTGTAATTATTATAGACTTTCAGTACATGATTTTTGCGGTAATGTGGGCGGTATTACGCCGTGTAGCTTTACTTTCCAAGAAAAAATCCGGTACACTTTTAAGGCTGGGTGAACCCGGAAACCGTCGATCAGGATCGAACCTGACCTCTTGTCCTTTGTAGTCCAGTTCACTAACCACTGAGCTATCGCGGCTAAATATGGATATGTAAAAGTCATAAAAGTATATAACTAAAAGTAAACCCCGTCATGCCAAGTGGCATATAGGAAATATGGTGTTTGCGACCATAGATTTTACAGCCCATAGGCACATGATTTTTGGGGTAATGTGGTTGGTATTACGCACGTGCCGCTTTACTTTCACAGAAAAAATCCTCTACCCTTTAAAGTTTGGGTAAACCGGAAGCCGTCGGTTGGGATCGAACCCTACCTCTTGTCCTTTGTAATCCAGTTCACTAACCACTGAGCTATCGCGGCTCCCCAATTAATTTTTATGCTGTTGATATTTTAGCCAAATAAAGTGAACGCGAATAAATATTTTAATTTGTATCCTGTCTAGGACGCCTGAAGGCGAATGTGGCAGACCACAGTGAAAGGAATTGGATCCTCATCACGTGCCATTCCAGAGAAAGCTATGGAGAGGAATTCGTACATATGTCGGAGGAAAGCTCTAAATATAAGTACATGGAATGTTAGGAAAATACAAGGTAAAAGAGGCAGAGGCAGAGGCAGACCAAGACTAACATGGACGAGTAACATCAAACGATGAACAAATCAGCCTATGACAACCTCCACCATCAAGGCAAGAGACAGAGCAGAATTGTGCCCAATGGTAGCCAACCTTCGTTGCGGTGATAGCACTCAATGTTGATGATGATCCTGTCTAGTATAAAATAATCATAATTTAATCACAAAATGTTGTAAACATTTCTGATAAAAGCTTCCCTTATGAACGTGTTGAATGTGTTAAAGTAGAACATGACTCAGGTCATGTTTCATGACTGATACAAAATGTACCGACACTACTCAAATATTAAAACAAACAACTGTGAGATTCATTGCAACTTTAGGTCGTCAATAATCGATGAAAAGCAGGATCACATCAAAATGTACATGGAAATTGTTACGTAATCGTTCTCGTTATTCGGTGCCTGGCATGGCACATATGACATAGACGCAGCAGATACAATGAGTTGTAGTTGCTCATGGGTTATTACGAGTTGATACAGGCGAGTGCCCTTTAACTCGTCCAGTGTGGGAACTGGTAATGTCTTTGTTGACATTCCAGGCTTAACTGGAGAAGTTGGAGTTCAACTATTTCAGACTTTGCTGGGAAATTACGTATCCTATCTAGAGGTAGAAACAGTCACCATTTTTGGCCATGTAATGAGAAGAGAACAACTGGAATTTATTGTAACAACTGGGAAAATTGAGGGAGGAAGAGATAGAGGGAAGCAAAGAAAAAAGATACCAGACAGCTTAAGAGAATGGCTTGGCAGAAGGTCAACAACAGAAATGATAAATAACTGTCGAGATCGAAAGTTGTGGAGAGACATGATCACCTACGCCAGCAGGCTTGGTATTTTATGATGATGATGATCTAGAGATAATGCAATACTAGGTCTTCTATATCAATAAGAGTCACTACTACAGGGAACGGCTGCATCTAATATGGCGGCAAGCAGTATGTCTGCTTGTAGAATTGGACCAGCAGTCTGTAAACAAATTGTGTGAGGTAGAATATTAAATCAGCTGAGATTGCAAGAATATTCCACGCCATCTTACATTAGACAAAATCTTTTGGCACGTGATAAGATAGAAAGATAAAAGCACAACAAGCCTTCAGTAAACCTTGCAAGATACTAGACCTAACAGCCGACCACGAAACGATGGATTGGGAAATATTAGAAACACTTATTAGGGAACATAATAGCAGCATAGGCCAGCTGAAGACAAAAAGACGGCAAATTATATCTGCCCTCGACACTGAGAGACACATGAGGAAGTTGAGTAGAAGATGAAGTAGATCTATATTAGAGAGCTGAAACTGTTTGTCAGATTGCAGTGAAAAGCCAGCGGCGGTTGATGGCACACTCTAACCCATCTCTTTAGAACATCAGGTTCTGCTTTGTAGCAAAGTGGTATAAATAAAACCTAATGAATTATGTTATGAAATATCGCTATGTAATACTTCTTCTCAAGAGGAAACAAACAAAAGATCCTCAGATTTACACTTTTTTCTCGTACAAGGAAAGTTATCACATGATAATTTTTTTTAAAAATATGTCTTTGTTAGAACTGATATCACAGTTATTTATATTTAGTGGGCGCATAAAAAGACGTATCAACCAACAAAGAACTGGAAGTCGTCAGTCGTTGAACACTGTGGAATTGCTGAGGAGGGGATCAGAGCACCAATGTATATATTCGGAGTGCAATGATGATGACCCGCAAATAGCTCAATAACTCACAGTTCTAAAGGAAAATACGTAATTTCACAGTCGCACTTAACAGAGCACGATGTGTGTAGCATATAACCGGTCCAAACACCCGGTCGTTGGACATAAACATAGCTCGCTTTTGTATATGATGCCTACTACACATCAATTTGTTAATTATATTTTAGTTGTCAACTCACAGTTGTTTACAAGTGATACTTTAGTTGGTTTGTTCATGTCTGCGTCCCTCTTCCTCTTCTTCTTTCTTTCCTTATTTGCTTTTCAGCGTTAAGATGAGATATAATTTACGGTCTTTTGCTCTTCTCTTGGCCTCTGCTGCTGTTATGTTTCCTAGTACTTCTAGTATTATTCTGTCCCTCTTGGATGATAAAATACATATCTCTCTTACATTCAAAGTAATTAGTGAACATGGTATCTCCAAATATATTAAGCTGTTTGGTTAAAAATAGAATATTACATCCCGTAAACTCAGTCATTATTGCCAACCATCGCTCAGACCAACACATCAATATTTACTTGAGCTGTAAATCTAACTGTTTGTGTGTGGTGTCACACGTGTGAAAGACTTCTATAATGTATTAATTCTAAGATTGAAGTGGATGTATTAAAGTTAGGACCTCTTCATCCATCATCATCATCATTAAGTGCAGTCTCCGCATCCAAGATCAAGATTACCCACCAGGGAATGCCGTTCCACTCTAATTCATTAACGATGCAAAATTTCCAAGATTAAAAACTAAAATTACACTTTGAGATAAAAACATACAGCTGTGACCTCATCTACTCCGTTCAGAAATAAAACCTATAGATCCTCTTCTTCTTTTCTTCCTCATCTGCCTTTCAGCGTCGAGGGGAGATAAAATTTGCGGTCTTTTGCTCTTCTGTTCGCCTCTGCTGCTGTTATGTTTCCTAGTGCTTCTAATATTCCATCGATCCATCCTTTTCGTGGTCGACCCTTGGGTCTAGTGTTCTCACAACGTTTGTTGAATGCTCTATGTGTTGTGTTTTGATATTTCTGCCTTGTCACGTGGCCAAACCATTTTATCTGTTGTTTCCTTATATATTCTATGGCAGTGGGGCTATTCCACGCTTTTTTCTCAATTCTTCATTTCTGATCTTATCTCTCAGGCTGTGTCCTGTCATTCGTCTAACACATTTCATCTCTGTAGAGGTTATTGTTCTTATTGTTCTTGCATCTAGGATCCAGGTCTGGCATTGGTAGCACAACGTTGGGATGAAGATTGTATTGTATAGTGCCCGTTTTCCCTCTGAAGTTATTTCCTTGTTGGACAATAGTGGTAATAACTGTCCAATGATTTATCAAGCTTTGTTGCATCTTGATTCTATCTCTGCTGTTTGAGAATTTGAGGACCTATAGATGATTCTATCTCTGCTGTTTGAGAATTTGAGGACCTATAGATGATTCTATCTCTGCTGTTTGAGAATTTGAGGACCTATAGATGATTCTATCTCTGCTGTTTGAGAATTTGAGAACCTATAGATGATTCTATCTCTGCTGTTTGAGAATTTGAGAACCTATAGATGATTCTTCTAACGTACATTTAATCTCTTCACAAGAAGATACATTCTATGGTTGTTATTAGAAATGAAATATTTTTTCACTAAAAAAATGTCAAGTTCATTAGAGTGGAAACATTTGTTCACATCAAACATTAGTCTTGGAAACATTTGTTCACATCAAACATTAGTCTTGGAAACATTTGTTCACATCAAACATTAGTCTTGGAAACATTTGTTCACATCATTAATCTGTTAAACTTCCAATAATACAACAATTAATTTTGCTAAAAAATGCAAACTATTGTGTAATCTAACAAAATGGAAGCACGCCTATGAAACAGAAAATGATAACAATGAACTAAACGGTGTACAGTCAGGTGATATCCACACACAGTTTCAGCAACATTTCTAGGATTATAGCTAAAATGGCACTTTGATGTTAGGATAACCAGCCGTGACTAGTTCAACGCTGTACTAGAAGTTGTTGCATCCACAAGGCGACACATTTTTTAAAATTCTCTATTTAGGATCCAACCCTTATTGAACAGTTATACTACTATACCATTGGTGATCGAGTGAGTAGCGAACTCGCTTCTTGACAAGAAGAGTCTGTGTTCAGATCCCAAATTGGGGGTCGTTTTTCGGACATAAAGGGTTTCCGAGATTTATCATCATCATCATCATTGAGCGCCGTCTCCGCATAGGAGATTGGCTACCATGGCGCGCCATTCCGATCTGGCTCTTGCTTTGATGGTGCAGGTTGTCTTAGCTGACTTGTCCATCTTTTGATGTTAACCGTCCACGTTAGTTTTGGACTGCCTCTGCTTCTTTTACCTTGTATTTTCCTTTCCAAGATTATTTTTACTGGGCTGCTGTGTCTTTTAACATGCGCCACGAATTTCAATAGTCTTTTTTGAATTGTGTTTAGTAGTTCTCTTTTAATTTTTAGTTATTTTAAGACTCCATCGTTTGTTTTCTTTTCCTTCCATCCAATTCTACGGTTTCTTCTATAAATCCACATTTCAAAGGCTTCACTTTAATCTGAGGTTTAGACAGCCTCTAAAAAAATTGGTGCCAGAGTTTTTTTTTTTCTCTTTTTTTTTCTGGTAAGTAAAGGCGGCCTGACATAATGCTGATCAGATAACTCAAAAATGTGCTATTGTCGTGGAAACATATGGTCACTAATACCGTATACCTCATTCGCCCAGTAAGCTAGTAAGGCATGTAATTTACCTTTACTTTTATATGAGTATACATAATATAGAATACAACTAGAGCAGTCACATTTTGCAGCATTTGTCTTCACGGATGGGGAAAGTGTCGAGGGATCCTAAAGGTAAAGTTTGGAGCTTGGAAGAGCAGACTGTCCTAACTCTTTCAGTACAGAAGGATGCTATCAATGCAAAGGAAGAGATTTCGGAGACAACATTTCTCATCGTTTTAAATATCGATGTACACGTTTATATTTATCTAACGCATAACATATTATATATGATTGTTTAGAAAATTGAACATGGAATTATATTTCAAAATGATACAAGATATGTGAAAAGAATATGGTTTGATGATGGTTTACACTAATCAAATTGAGAGTGACGCACTCTGTCGCTCAACGTACGTAACCGTAATCGACATGACGTACAGTGCGTCGAAACGTACGTGACCGAAGTCGACATGATGTACAGTGCGTCGAAACGTACGTGACCGAAGTCGACATGACGCACAGTGCGTCGAAACGTATGTGACCGAAGTCGACATGACGTACATTGCGTCGGAACGTACGTGACCGAAGTCGACATGACGTACAGTGCGTCGAAACGTACGTGACCGAAGTCGACATGACGTACAGTGCGTCGGAACGTACGTGACCGAAGTCGACATGACGTACAGTGCGTCGGAACGTACGTAACCGAAGTCGACATGACGTACAGTGCGTTGAAACGTACGGAAATATTTAAAAACTACTGTTGCTCAAAATTCTCATTTAAGTCTAATCTCGAATGAAAACGTTAACTTGTGAACAAATGTAGCTACAGTTGCTGCAGAACTGAAACAAACAGGTTAGGAACAAAATAATACAATAAATTATATTAAAAGTGGTACACACTAATTAATTGAAAATAAACAAATCAAAGCTGTAGGTCTAACCTATACATTATTCATAGAGATTGATTTCTACGCAATCATGTTTCAGTAATCATCGATTAGTACTAACCCGTTCATCGAAATTAATTCAAACGAAAGCTCTGACAGACGGACTGGTTATAATTCATTGTTAATGTATGGAGCTTTCTATACGTTCACCACCTCAACTGAAACATAACATTGTATAGAACTTGGAATGTTATATTTCAGTACAACAATTTTGGGCAGCGTTGCTTTGTCGCACTTTATAGAAACATTTGTAGCTGGCATTGACTGTCGAAGGCCACAGGAAATGGTAAGTGTTTGGAAAGTCTTTGGGAACATTATTACATGCATGTAGTGACTGATAAGTAGAAGCTTAATTCCAACAGACGACAAAATATACATGGAAAACAAACCAGTGGAAGAGATCGATCACTTTATCTATCTTGGAAGTTACATTGATCGAGAAGGGGATACAAGTAAAGAAATTAGAATCAGAATAGCTAAAGCAGCATTGTCTTTCAGAAACCTTGAAAAGTTGTGGAAATCAAAACTCATCAGCACAAACACAAAACTTAGACTATTCAAATAAAATGTGCTATCAACCCTTACATATGCGTGTGAGAGCTGGAAAACAACAAGAGATATAGAAACAAAGTTCAACGCATTCGAAAATAAATCTCTAAGGAAAATACTTGGTATAGCGTGGAACGAATTCAAAACAAACGAGGAAATTACAGAAATCGCCAATCAACTACTAATATCTTCAGTAATAAAGAAAAGACAATGGTCATATGTTGGTCATGTGATGAGAAGAGATAATAACCGAATAGCAAAGCAAGCCCTCATGTGGGAAACAACAGGTAAGAGAAAGAGAGGAAGACCCAGAGAGACACTGAGAAGAACATCGATGAGAGAGGCAAAAGCAGCAGGAATCGGCTCCCTGAGATAGAGCTGCTTGCACACAACATAGACAAATGACGAGATTTGATTAAAATATCTTTAAAAGAATTAAAAACTGCTAGAACAAAAATTCAGATACGAGAAGGAGTATCTTGGTCTACGCCCTATTGGCTGGCTACGGCTCGAAAGGCCAATAGATAGATAGATAGATAGTGATTGATATCGCTGTGGTGTGTTGAACTGTTGAGCAGGTTTGTCAAAAATGCGGCATGTGGACTCCAAGCGGCCTAAATTTCGTTTAAGTATTGTATTTTATTTTTTACCTTTTTTTAAGACTTCGCATCGAATTTAAAGTAGCCAGTGCTCCTCTAGCTCAGAGAAAAAATGAAACTGAACGAAGAAGAGCGAGTGTTTCAAGAAAAATGAGAATTGCAATATGTGTTTACATCCGAGAATGGAAAGATACATTGTTTAATGTGCAACAACAGCACTACCACGCCGAGAGAGTGCAACCTGAAAAGACATTAAGCCACGAACCATCTTACAATAAATATGAAGTTCCAATGCGTGTCTCAAGACTCAAGGAGTTGGAGGCTAACTTGAGACAGCAACAGGCTTGATTTACGATCATCGAGAAAAGGAATGTCGCTTCCGTAACTGCAAGCTACCAACTGAATGATCGCCATGAGAGGGAAGTCTGGCAGTGAAGGAGATTTCGTAAAGCAATGTATTGTTATAGGGAGCCGCGATAGCTCAGTGGTTAGTGAACTGGACTACAAAGGACAAGAAGGAGGGTTCGATCCCAACCGACGGGTTCCTGGTTCACCCAGACTTAAATGTGTACTGGATTTTGTTCTGGGAAAATAAATCGGCACGGGCCGATTACATACCGACCACATTACCCCAAAAATCATGAGCTGAAGGTCTGTAAAATTTATGGTCACTAACACCATATTCCCTATACGCCACTTGGCGTGACGGGGGTAATTTACTCTCTTATTTTTAATGTCGTGTCATACCGCTCAAATAGTATGATCATAGGGGAAAAAGTATCTGGTTTATGTCACAAGTAACTGGTGATCAGGTAAAGACGTTGTTTAGAACACACACAAAATAACCACCTTTGAGTATTGAACCTCGGCGCTCTTGAAGGGTAGGCATGAGCGCTAGTCACATGGTTACTGCTGTTTCCAGTCGGGTTATAGTGGCAACATATGAAATATCAACTGCTGTGAGTTTCATGAAATACAAGCTTCTCATGTGAGTTGGACGTGACATTTCTTGACGACAATGATTCAAAGTGTGAATTAATGTTAACATTTTCGTTATGAAAAGTAACAATTTTGAACACAATGTATGGTAACAGTTTTACATGGAGGTCACTACAGACTATTGCTGTTGCGGTCTATCTCAGAAAACAACGACATCAAAAACGAATAGACACACAATGGAAATATAATCTAATAACATATTAGAAAGTAAAAAAAAAAGCTAGTAAAACTGAGAAAGCTAAAATAAGATGAATAGAAATGTAAATTATTATATGTGCCCAATTTCCTGACCGATGTAATCTTTGACAAGAAATGGTAGAGAGACAATTACATGAGAGGTAAAAGGAACGTAACCTACCTCATCCTATGTAGGAGATAAAGGCTAACAAAGGAAGGAGGGAAAAGGTGTGGAAAAAAGTCGTTCGTGGAGAGGGGTGGTGGTTGTGGGGGTAGTATTGCAATCATTTAATTGTCCCTTGTTCATGACAGTTACAAGTGTCCAACAAATGTGTAGCGAGAAATGTTTTTATCCTCCACAGATCGGAGTTGTTTTGTTGCTGAGCTTGGCATTTCATGGCGGTATGTATTTGATGTTATTTGCCCTCATCTGGAGATTTCCTGTCTGCTGTTGTGTTTGTGTGCGACTCTGTGTGTGTTTTTGGAATGAATTAAAATTGCAATTAAAGAATTGAAAGTTCGAGAAAAAGGTGAAAATGTGCATGAAATGAACAGGATTTTGTGAAAAATTGTGGTTTTTCACTCAAGAAAGTGCATTTCCTTCTACGCCCATCATAATAATGTCAATCTTTCTTTCTTTCTTTCTTTATTTATTTATTTCTTTATTTATTTATTTCCTCTTGTACTCGTTCGGGTTTCGAAATAGATACAACTTTCCGGTTCTCGTTGTTTTGGCGACTTCAGTCTCTGTCAATTGATGTTGTTGTATCGTTTCTATGGTGTTGTCTGCCCATCTGCTTCTTGCACATCTTCCTTTTCATCATTTAAGATATACAGTGAATATATGATATTGATATATATGATATATATGATATATTATGGATATACAGATTTACATCATTTTAGATATATAGTGAGGAATCACATGACATTCTTTCTAGATGTGCATACTATTTTATATGTTGTTTCTCTATGCAGTTTAAAATTAGTTCAATGCCGACTCTTTCTTATTGGAATGCCCCTATTTTTGTGACGCCTGTCCGAGCTAAAGCCTAAAGATTATTCATTCTCTTATAATGTCTGATTCTGTCTTTTCTTGTCACTCCAAGAGTTTTTCTCAGATATCTCATTTCTATTGTGACAAGCTTTACTGACATTAAAGTAAAAATGTAAAGAGCCCCGTCACGCCAAGTGGCATATAGGGAATATGGTGTTAGTGACCATAATTTGTATAGACCTTCCGTACATCATTTTTGAGATAATGTTGTCGGTATTACACCCGTACCGCTGTACTTTCTCAGCAAAAAATCCGACACCTATTTTAAGGCTGAGTGAACAAGTGTTCTTTGTTGTCCAGTTCACTAACCATTGAGCTGTCGTGGCTCACTTTTACTGCCATTAAGTCCGAATAATTTTTTTGCCCTTTTGAACTGAACTGTTCCGATCAACTTCCAATGTTTCTGATCAACCTCCAATTTTGTTGATCAACTTCCAATGTTTCTGATCAACTTCTAACTTAATCTGACACCTGATATCTTTTTTCAGTCTCGTCTTTCTTTTGCACAACTTTTTTTTTCCCCATTCATGTCTAGCTAGTTACGTTAAATTATTGCCTGATTGTTCCGTTTATATGCGCATACAAGCCACTTTCATCTTGATGAGAAACAGTAAAACTGTGTAACATATAGTAACAGTGACGTCAGAATAAAAGAAAGGATAAATTCTAGCAATTTTTGCTCGTTGCCAATTCCTCGTAACGATACAAGTGTTATTTGAGATAATAGTATCTTCCTGTAGCAAATATATGTGTCCTGACTCGCATTCTTATTCATTTCATTTATACTTTGACAATCTTCATTATGAACAAAATGCACTGATTTCGATGTCATTCAATGAATCAGAGTTAAATAAAGTTTAATTATACAATAATATAATGTAAGTGGAATTCAGTTGTCCAAGATGGTGGTTTGTTTTAATTTAATTGTTTTTTATGTGATAAAATCTATCAGAAAACTGTTCCTAACCGGTATATCAGTTATTTTAAAAGTTGTGTAACGTGTTATATTCAAGGAGGACAAGATTAGATAAATACTTTAAATATGCAACCATCTATTCACAAATTGACAGTCAGACCGTAAAAGATAGTATGTGACACCTAGCGATCGAGCACGTGGGGAAACATCTCCGGGCTACCCCCAAAGTATGTTTTTAAGTTAAGTCCTTAACTTACGACAGAATCAGCAGGTCGGTAAGAGGTAAATGTTTCATGCTCAAAGAAAGCACACAACAATGGAGATATACCACAGAAAGCAGCAATCATCAATATATGCGGAATAACAAAGAAGATGAACTTAAAGAAGAAATAACAAAGCGGAAAACTAAAATACTAGTATTAGCGGACACTACAGTAAAATGATAAAAGATAAAGAAACCACATAGGAACAACACGAACATATTCTCAAGTGTCGACAACACAGAAAAAGCAAAACACGGAGTGGACCATATCATTGACTCTGAACACTCAAAGAATATTCTAGAAATAAAATACCACACAGTAAAAAATAATCACAACCAGACTACTAGAAGACGACCGAAAAGCAACTTACAGATGATTTATGCAACATGGAACAACAATGAAGAAGATAGCTAAGAATTATATGACTCACTAACTGAAATTGTCAACATGACTGATGAAGGCTACAACATAGGAGATTTTAATGAAAGGTTTGGGAAACGCAACAGTGAGAATAGAAATATTCTGCGAACCTTTGGTGATAAAACAGCTGAAATAAACGAAAATGGACTAGCCTGCTGGAATTATGTAATCAAAGTGATTAGTTTATCGCCAACACATTCTTCAAACACAGAGAGTCGCAATTATACACCTGGTACAAGTGGAATGATAAAACATGCAGAAGCCAGATACATTTTATAGAAACAAGACAACAGAACAAGAAAAGTGTAACCGACAGCAGAGTTATCCCTAATATCACAGAAGACACAGACCATAAAATGGTTATGATTACACTGAGACAGCCAAAAACGAAGAGAAGGTACACATGAAAAAACAAAAACAGGAAAAAGAACAGACAATAAAATTAAAACAATTAAAGGATCCAGAATCAAGGAAAAACCTAGAAGAAAAACTAACAGAGGAATTAAAGAAAAACACTCTAACGAAGTAAGCACAGTAGAAGAAGGCAAATGAGGATGGAAAGAAGAGGAAGAGGAAGAAGACAGAGACAAAGAGAAGTGGTCAGGTGAATGCTAAGTAGGAAGACCATTTTCAGAAATTGTTTTAACTTATTTTCATGCTATTTTAGTTTCCAGCACAGGTTGCCGGCTTGGCTGGAGAGAGTTTAATGAATATTGCTACTCTTTCAACGACGAGGATGTAACTTGGCTTGAGGCCGCGGTAAATTATTTTTGGTCTTTTTAATTATACCATTATCTCCGTGTAATTTATTTAATTAAGACCACTTACTTAATACTTAAATCCACTTTCTTTAATTTTCCTCTTATTATTTATACTATTATCTCCGTGTACTTTATTTCATTAAGACCACTTACTTAATACTTAAAACCACTTTCTTAAACTTTCCTCTTATTAATTCTACCATTATCTCCGTGTACTTTATTTCATTAAGACCACTTACTTAATACCTAAAACCACTTTCTTAAACTTTCCTCTTATTAATTTTACCATTATCTCCGTGTATTTTATTTCATTACGACCACTTACTTAATACTTAAAACCACTTTCTTTAATTTTCCTCTTATTATTTATACCATTATCTCCGTGTACTTTATTTCATTAAGACCACTTACTTAATACTTAAAACCACTTTCTTAAACTTTCCTCTTATTATTTATACCATTATCTCCGTGTATTTTATTTCATTAAGACCACTTACTTAATACTTAAACCCTCTTAACTTTGCAAAAATGTTATTAATCATCATCGTTATTTAGTGCCGTCTCCACATAAAAGGTTGGCTACCATGGAGCGCCATTCTGCTCTATCTCTTGCTTTGATGGTGCAGTTTGTCATACTCAGACTTCTCCATTTTTTTATGTTACTCGTCCATGTTAGTCTTGGTCTGCCTCTGCCTCTTTTACCTTGTATTTTCCCTTCCAACATTACTTTTAGTAGGCTGTTGTGTCTTTTAACATGCGCCAAAAATGTCACTTGTCTTGTTCTAATTGTGTTTAGTAGTTCTCTTTTCATTTTTAGTTGTCTTAAAACTTCACAATTAGTTTCCTTTTCATTTTCATCCAAATCTACATATTCTTCTACAAATCACATTTCAATGGCTTTAATTTTTTCTTTTCTGTTTCTTGTCTAATGTCAATGTTTCTGCACAGCACATGAATATCGAGAAGATAAAACATTTTGACATTCTTAGTTGTAGTCCTGCTGTTCTTTATAATTTGATGTTAGTATACTTTTCATAACATTAAAATTAATTTTTGCCATTCCTATTCTTTTAATTCATATTATTATATAGAAGACAGTTTCTTAATTCTAACGAACCTTTTCTGTTAGTTACTTAGTCATCAGGTTATACTTGTCGCAGATGGATCTACTCTCGATAAGTGCCCATATCTTCTCCTCAGAAAATCCGGCATTTTGAAAGTACTGACAAATAACTAAAATAACCTGTTCTGAAGTTTTAAAACTATTCCTTTTGCCTAGACACCTTTTTTCTTAATATTGACAATCATTTTCGTATTGTTTGCAAACATGCACTTTATATATATTTAATGCGTTAGCATTGGAAAACCTTTTCTTGATAATAAAGACCATATACTTAATTCCGATTTACCGATACTGTACTACTAGCAGAAAATCGTAAAGATCTACAACAATTACTTAATGTAATAAACATGACAAGCAAAACATATGGACTAGATATGAACATCAAAAAGACTAAAACTATGATCATAAACAAAGAAAATAATCAAAATCCACACTTGGATAACAAAATTGAAGGAATAGACCTGGAGACAGTTCAGAACTACAACTACCTTACAACTACTATAAACAGTGATGGAAAATGTAAAATTGAAATAAACAAAAGAATAGGAATGGCAAAAAGTAATTTTAATGTCATGAAGAACTTACTAACATCAAAACAAATAACACCAGGGCTAAAACTAAGAATAGCAAAATGTTACATCTTCTCAATATTCCTTTATGGTGCAGAAACATGGACATTAGACAAGAAAACATAACAGAGTTGAAGCCTTTGAAATGTGGATATATAGAAGAATAGGTAGAATTGGATGGAAGGAAAAGAAAACAAACGATGAAGTCTGAAAACAACTAAAAATGAAAAGAGAGCTACTAAACACTATTCAAACAAGACAACAAAGTAAGTTTTTTGGGCTATGTTAAAAGACTCAGCAGCCTACTATAGCTCGTTTCAAATCATCTGCCCAACTTCAAAACGCTATTACTCTCTAACCGTTTGTTAAAAACTTTTGAAATTTTCCAGATGTTATTAGAATGCAAAAGACCCTTTAAATGTATATTTAACAAATATCTTGCAGCTGCAGTTTTCTTAAAGCGGCGATATTTCTTTGATGTTTGTCAAAATTTTAAATTGTGAAGCCCTAAAGAATAGAAATTACCGTAGTTGCTGGTCTATGATTAATTTTCACTAGGTAAAGGCGTGGCCGTAATGGGGAAATAACTGGATAAAACAAAAAACCAGGAGAATTATTGTCTGCTCAGTTCGAGGACGGACGATAATATCAAGGTATACCTGTATGTCCAATTTTCATAGTTGTGTGGTCCTGAAAAGGACCGTTTGTTGAACTAATTTAAGGTAATATAGGGGCCAACAATGTGGGGGCTATATACTTCATTCTGAATCAGACGAGTCTAAAAGATTAAGAATTGTTTGGGGTTGAACATTCCACAAACCATCATTTTTCCAATATTCCTCTTCCTGTTTTAAGACGTGGTCTTCACATTTAGCCCAATAATCTTTGTCTATATTTAATAAAGCGAGATTAGCAAGAGTCTTTACATCGCATATTTTGAATGTTGTATTTTCATCTGCCACTTGTCCTTTTAATTTTGCCCACATTAGTTCTATTGGATTTAAATGAGCATGGTAAGGTGGCAGCCTCAAACTTATATGACCGTGCTCTTGGATAATCTTATTTATTTGAAAAATCTTTGTCCTTTGTTTTTGCTTTACTAGAGATAGTAATTCAGGTTTTAAGTACATGTTATTAAATTGTATGTGTTCCTTTGTGAGCCATATCTTAATAGCATCTTTTGTACTGGATGACGTCGGGACTTTATCTTCAAGTGCAACAATGTTGTGGTACGCTGCATTGTCCATTATTAGGCAAGATGGTCGATCTAGTGCTGGGAGAACAGAATTTTCAATCCAATGTCTAAATATGTGACCATTCATCTTAGAGTGATAATCCCGATTGTCTATGGATTTTGAAAGAAAAATGAGCTCTGCATTCTGTATTAGTCCATGTTGTCGACTACCTGCATGAGCAATTATCAAGCGCTGCCCTTTGCTGCTAGGTATTAATCTCTTAATCTTTCCATCCGATGACTGCCATTCCCTTTGGTTAGTGTGGTGAGCATTGATCCATGTTTCATCCAAGTACACAATATCATAACCTTGCTTGCGCACCTCTTTTACTTCACGTAAGTACTTGCTTCTCATGACTACTATATGTGGCTTCTCACAGATGATGTTTCGTCCATTGGAATACTTTCTGAATGTAAAGCCTGCAGCTCTCACATTCCTCCATAATGTAGACTTTGATATTTCAATACTGTTGTTCTTTTTCAGCGATACTTTTAATTTTCTTATTGTAACAGTTTCATTCATACCCAACATTTTGCGAATTTCACTTCTAATAAGTTCACTGTCGAAATTATCCAACATTTTTGCTCTTCCTTGTGATTTTGTATATTTTGAACATTGACGGTCACGGGCTTGAATCCAGCGATTAAATGACCGTTTAGATAAATCCAAAATGTGTCTTGTCCTTTTCTCAGGGTTTTCTAAAGAATGAAATAATCTTCCTCGTTTAGCCTCTTTGCAAAAATAGTCATACATTTTTATTGCGATGTTTTGTAAACTGCAGAATTTCATTTTAAGACTCATGATAAATGTTATTGTTCCACGTCTCCGCCTATAAATGAACGGAAATGGAACACACAATGCCTCGTGTTTTCTACAAGTGTCTAATTGTGTCAGAAAGCCCACGTGGAAATTGTGCAAAAACGTAAATTGTACCGTGTTTGGATTTTAATCGCTATTTTTACTTAAAATACTGTAAACATTAAGTTTTGACTACATCAATGGGTCGTTATACATTTATATAAATCAAATAAGCAACAATAATAACCAAATGTTTTTTTAATGAAATTAATTCCCTGTTGGGTTCTAATCATTATAACTTTACATGCAAATTTTGAAAAAATTACAAAAAGAGATTAAAAAGATATCGATTTTAAAAGTTGGGCAGATGATTTGAAACGAGCTATAAAAGTAATCTTGTAATGGAAAATACAAGGTAAAAGAGGCAGAGGCAGATCAGCACTAACATGGACGAGTAACTTCAAAAGATGGACAAATCAGCCTATGACAACCTGCACCATCAAAGCAAGAGATAGAGCAGAATGGCGCTTCATGGTAATCAACCTTCGTTGCGGAGACGGCACTCGATGATGATGATTCTTAATTCATCATTATCATCGTCATGTGCCATACTGGTTGGTGTAGGCGACCATGTTCCTCCACATTTTTCTATCCCAAGTATATCGTTTCAATTATGTTGTTGACTGCTTTGCATGCCATGACACCAAGCTATATCTAATATCTTCTCACTTTGTCGTCCGCGCACTCTGTTTCCCTGCATTTTGTCAGATGTTATCAAGTATTGAAAATGTTCTTTTCTCATGATGTGCTCGAAAAATGTCTATTGTCTCTTTCCGATGTTTTTTTAGGAGCTCCCTTTTCGTGTTGGCCTCTTTGAGAATTTCTTAGGTGATCTTTTTAGCTCTCCATGTAACTGCGAATATTCTTCTGAGAAATTCCATCTCTGTGGTCTCTAATAATCGTCTTTTGATTTGTTTGTCTGTTGTCCATGATTCGCTTTCATAAGTCAGAATTGGCTCTATATAGCCATATAGGACTATTCTGCCAAAGAACAATTTGCGTTCGCTCCTGTGTTAACTTTAATACATTGATTTATTGGTAGCTCATAGATAGAACGCCTGGTATGTAACATGTATCTACGTAATAACCTTAGTTTAGTTTTATATTATCACGAATCTTTTCATCAAGAAATTTTGTGACTCGTTAATCTTAAGAAAGCACTTCTTTGTCTCAGTAGTGTAATGTTCTTTACATAAATTTATAAACCTACTTTTTTTCTAAAATTATATAATCAAAGGAAACAACTTTATAATTCTCAAAACGGAACAAATTAATATAGGGAAGAAAAGGGAGAAGGAAAGAAAGAATACCACACTGGACAGATTAAGAAAATGGCCAAGTTGAAATTCAACCAGATAAAATATAAAGAAACATAGTCAAAGAAATTTGGGAGATTGTATTCATCTGCATATTAAAGAACAATTTTATTTTTGATTATTATAAATTGATAATCACTTTTGCATGTAAAATACACATTTTTAAATTTTCTCAAGGCGACATGTCTCTATTACGATGCTCGTTTGGTTCAAGTAGATAGTAAAGCAACGGACGACTGGCTAGCAAATCAAATGGTTTCTGAGAAATGTAAGTTCATATTTTCTTGTCAAAACAATGTCCACGAAATAAATATAAAATACCCTTATTGTTAATTATTATTTGTTCTCACATCTTGCATCGGTAATATTCATCATGAGTATTTATTATGATGTGCAGTCTATGGACATGAACATATTGGAGACGTGTATGATAAGAACTGGACAAACGTCATGCAACTATTTCAATGTTGCAAAATTTAATGTTTGTAAATTCCTCTAATGTATGTTTTCCTTTTCCCTTTGTTTATTTCACCCCACGTATTTTTTCTTTTTAAATTTTTTTGTCTGAGTGGAGGTAAAAACTATGAACATTTAATTAATTAAAATTAATGCAAATTATAGGAAGACATTTGGGACTTAAAATGAGTAAATAAATACAAGTTGTTGGGGAAGAAGATATGTAATTATCGCTGAATTAATAAAGTTGTTGGTTTATGATTATATCAATGAGTTAGGATTTCTATTATTTGATTCGGTCTCGCTGTAGAGTTTAAGTTTTCTGAATTAAGAATAAATACTCATCTTTAAATCTTTGTTAAAAGAATTATAATTGTCTTGGATTAAAAACATTTAACATCAAATTATAACTAATAATATAATAGTTCATTAAAATCATAGGAAAAATATAAAAATAAAGTAATAATATAACGGAGCCTGTTACTACGGATGAGTAGGCGATGAAAATGATAAAGCAAACCAATCGAGCTATAAATGGTTTAGAAAAGACCAGGAATGGACACAAGATAAATACTGTGATTCTTACATTCAACAGCAAACAATTCACGTTCAAAATTTGGACAGACAATAAAGATAAATGTGCACATATATCAAAGACAGAACCAATCAAAATTAGAGATGGAGCTTTTCAGACATGCTTTGAAAGTGTATCTGATTTCCTAAGAAGGATAATCAAATAAATACTCTGCCTGTGCGGCGAGGGACCCCTGTGCACACCGCTTCCAGGGAAAAATGTATTAACACGCAAAATTCAGTTCCTAGTCTTTTAGGGACTTCGTCAGAGTTGAAAGCTGGCGAACGCAACAACAACAACAACAACAACAGCAACTACAATATGAAAATTAACACAGCAAAAATAGAGGCTATGAGAATAAGCAAATTAAGACACCCATTGAACATTAAGATCAAAGATAAGAAATAAAACAAGTAGAAGAATTCAAGTATTTGGGCACAATGTTCACAGAAGATGGAAAACTAGACAGAAAAATTGACATGAGAATACAAAAAGCAAATGCTGTTACATACCAGCTTTGACCATTGCTAAGACATCCAAACATTTCTATGCCAGCTAAACAACAAATGATAAATAACATTTTCATACCAACTTTGTGCTATGAAAGTCAAACATGGACCCTTTCTAAATCACAATTAAGAAAGATCAATAAATGGGAGATGCGATGCTTGAGAAAAGTAACAAACAACACAAGCAGAGATAGAATACCAAATAAAACCATTAGAAAAATGGTAGGAACAAAACCCTGCCAAAAATATATAGAACAACAACAACAACTTAAATGGTTTGGCCACCTGGTCAGAATGAATCCTCACCAATCACCATCAAGGGCGTTCTTCTCGAGAATGCATGGAAAAAGACCAAGAGGAAGATCCAGAAGAAGATGGATAGATGCAGTGACAGAGATTTGTAACAACAAAGGAAAATCACTAATTCAGACAGTTCGAGCAGCTCAAGAACGACAAATGATATAAACCACGACACCTTTTAGGTATCAGTGAGAAAGAGAAAAGAAAGAAGAACAACAGCAACAAATAAATACATGGCATGCATTCCAAAAAGAGCAAAATCCTCAGAGGATGGGAATGCCCACAGTGTATTTGTTAAATCAAGGAGAATAAGGCACGGGAAAAGTGAAATAGAGAGTGATTATGGAGATCCGTTGCTAAGCCTAACAGAACAGGCCTTGATGAAATAGGACAGGAAAATAAAGAAATGCAATTACAATCTATAGTGAGTTTAATAGACGGATTGACCAATGATTAAGATTCACTTGGTAAGGAAAGACATTTAACCATGCCTCAGACATGACTATAAAATAAAACAATGAAGGAGATTTCTATTTGAAGGGGGCTTATAACGTTCACACTCTGGAGATAAGGAACAATGGTCGAGCAGAACAACCAATGGAAGTAGTCGGTGGGATAGTGCTGAGACAAGAACCGCCTTGGAGAAGAAAGACCATTACATAGAAGATAACTGCTTTAGATTAACTCAAACAATAAGATAGAACATGAACAAAAATATGGATTAGATATGAATATTAAAACTATAATCATAAACAAAGATAATACACAAATCGTACAGGTGGATGTCACAATTGATGGAATAGACCTGGAGACAGTTCAGAGCTACTAATTCCTTGGACATACTATAACCAGTGATGGAAAATGGAAAACTTAAATAAACAAAAGAATAGGAATGGCAAATACTAATTTTAATGTCATGAAAAATATCTCCATCGTGAACCATACCGGTTAGCGTAGGCTATCATGTCCTTCCACAATCTTCTATCTGCAGTGCATCGTATCAGTTCTGTTATTGCCTGTTTTTCATGCCATGACACCAAGCTATCCAGTATTTTCTCTCTTTGTTGTTTGCGACCTCTCTTTCCTTTTATTTTGTCACTTGTAACCAAATATTCCAACTTTCCTCTTCTCATGATGTGCCCGAAAAATGTTGATTGTTTCTTTCTAATGTTTTAGGAGTTCCCTTTTTGTGTTGTCCTCTTTGAGAATTTCCTCATTGGTCTTTTTAGCTTACCATGTAGCTTTCAGTATTTTTCTGATAAATCCAATCTCTGTGGCCTCTAATCGTCTTTTCATTTATGGAAAAAAAATTCATTGAAAAATATACTAACATCAAAACAAATAATACCAGGGCTAAAACTAAGAATAGCAAAATGTTATATCTTCTCAACATTCTTGTATGGCGCAGAAACATGGACAGTAGACAAGAAAACAAGAACAGAAGAAAACAGAAGTCTTTGAAATGTGGATATATAGAAGAATAGGAGGAATTGGATGGAAAGAAAAGAAAACAAACGGTGAAGTCTTAAAACAACTACAAATTAAAAGAGAACTACTAAATACAATTCAAACAAGACAACAAAGTGCGTTTTTTGGGCTATGTTAAAAGACTCAGCAGCCTACTAAAAGTAATCTTGTAATGGAAAATACAAGATAAAAGAGCCAGAGGCAGACCAAGACTAACATGGACGAATAACATCAAAATATGGACAAGTCAGTCTATGACAACCTGCACCATGAAACCATGAGAGAAAGCGAAATGGCCCTCTATGGTAGCAAATCTTCGATATGGAGCCGGCACTCATTGATGATAAGTAATAGACTGTCGACATGCTTAAGCTCGCATATTGCAGTGACAAGGAGAAGTAAAGTCAACGAAACGAAGACAAGGGCAAACAAAGAAGAATAGGACAAATACCCACTAGTAAAATGACTTGAGTTTGACACATGCCAGGAAATGACGTGAGAGATAGGATCAGACGTGAAAAACCGACAAAAAGGCTAGGAGTTATTTCTACTATATAATACATTACGACACAAATACAATTGTAAAATTGTTTGGCCGCGAGATAAGACAGAAAGTCAAAAACAAACACAACTAGCCTTCAATTAACCGTGTGAGAACACCAGACTCAAGGGCTGATCACGAATAAGATGAACTGATAGCAGCAGCAGAAGTTAACAGATGAGGAAATGGTCGCAAACTGTATCTCATTTCAACGCTCAAAGATAAGTGTGGAATGAAAGGAGAAGAAGAGATCAGGTAATGATTATTAGATATTTTAACTATTAAATTAAACACTTAATGTTGATTACATTATCCATTTTAACCTAGACAGTGTTCCCCCACTCACATATTTTTAGAACCCTTACACTGTTTGACCCTTTGACCATCGGGGTAATTACAGCGTACCACCGCACGGATTCTCTCTTTCTCGTCCCGGCCACGGTCGACGACACAGGGAAGAATTTGTTTCTTTTCTTAAACCGGTTCTGATTATTTATTTTGGGATATTTCATTTGGCTTTGTAGGATTAGTTTTTTTTTACTTACATATCAGTGTGTGTGTGTTGTTTGTTTGTTCCAGCTGAAGGCCTATTGAGCCGATACGTCGTTCAAATTTGTATCGTCTATTAATTACGTAAAGCTTTTACCATACCATTTTCTCTGTATTTTTTTCAATTCTCCCTTACAATATCCATACATCTTCGGCATGGTTGGTGGCTTTTATATTTGTTATTTTATTATGTTGATGAAACTATGTAGATATATTTGAGTAATTGTTGCTTTAATTTACAGACAACAGAATATGGCTTGGAGGTACAACAAGATACCACAAAAAAATCTGGATCTGGGATCGTAGCCAGAAGCCTATTGTACAGTACCAGAACTGGGGACCCGAGGAACCAAATAATCGTACGTAGTAAGATGTTCTAAGTGTTCTGAATAGCTCAGGCCAAAATAGCATTTCACAAAACGTCATTTTAGTGTCGTATGTAACAAATCTGTTAAAAGAGAGTTCATCAGTGCTATATAGAACCAATTCTGATCTATGGAATCGAATAATGGACTGTAAACAAGCAAATGAGAAACTATTAGAGATGGGATTACTCAGAAGAATTTTGAAAGTTCCCTGCACGACTAAAAAGACCAAGGTGGAAATTCTCAAAGAAACCAACACTAAAAGAGAACCCCCTAAAAAAACATCAGAAAGAAAAGTAAAAGAAATTTACCACAGTTGTTTAAAGATTACAATGCTGTTCGTAAATCTGTGGCTCTGTTGCGACCCACCGAATCGTTATGTAGGACGAGATAGACGTTGTCTAATTTCAGGAGAGGTACAAGAAGAACAGTGGAGGTCTTGTGAACCAGTTTCACTTTACGGTATTAGCTTGGGAGGAGATTTAAACGATAGTTGTGCAATGTGCGATGAGGACAATTCGACACAACTAACCTCTACTAGATGTTTGTAACTGGTGCTTTAGTTAATTTTATTATTTGTGGCTTTCTAATAAGATAAAATACACATACTTTTTTTCTTTTATACATTTAAAGATATTGAATAATCTGAGTCTTCAAATATAAAAACTGTTGTGCTATAAAAAAAAAAAATTGCGCCCCGGAAACTCTTATTTGTCAATCTTTGATCTTGTTGTAACATGCATTCGCTATCATAATATAATTCATGCAAAGATTTTAACTAATATAAACTTGTATACTGATTGATTCCATGAGCATGATAATAAAAGAGGAGGCGGGTTCTGTACATATGCAATGGGTAGAGTAATTGCAGAAGTGAAAAATACATAAGATTACCTTTGTCTGCGTCCCAGGACAAACGGGAGTGCGGGAAAATTAAAGAGCGGGCAGGTTGGCTGGCTGCGCTATTGTTGAGGTCGGTCAACCAATGGAAGTTGTACACCGGCAACAGTCCATTTTCGACAAATCAGGTGTTGTGAATGCGACCTTCCACCGTCTAGACTTGATCTGCGCTTTACGTCACATTGGTGCTGTTCATGACCGTTATTGGAATTCCTCGACGCAAGTTATTTCCATGTTACTTATTAATGTAAACTACTTCGTCAGCCGCAGTTTTATCTCTTCAGTAATTTGCACCGTGTTTTGTTCGTCGTAGGCTGCTTTCAATAGAATAAACAGGAATCTAAAGGTAGCGAAATTGTTGTGAGTAACGACATTTTTGTGTGCTACATCATCGTAATGGCTCATCGTACATCCCTAGACCGGCCGTACACTAATCTTACGGTCTGTTGTTTCATGTGCGACGGGGATAATCTGACGATGAACTGTGTGTCTATATGTTCGGAATTGGAGTCAACAACGATGGCCTAACATCATCAAGCGCTATACATTTTTTAAAAATACGACGATCATCATTTTCAAGAAGACCAGAACTTCCGGTATATGGTGGATAGGCGGCGGGAACAATTGATGGCTATGCATGAAAAGTGATCCTTGTTGCAGTTACCTCATATTTCAAGTCCGGCTTGTTGTAGGAGCTACTGAGTTAAGTGCTCTGTGCACACCGTGAGCTGTGTGTCTCATCCGTTTTGATCATGTTTCGATATTCAAATTGTTTACGATGAATGATGATATAGTATGACAGGGAACAGTTAGCTGTGTTCACTTTCTGCGCGATTTCGCTTTATGTCTTTTGGCGTGTGCTGAGACTACTACGATGGGGACTACAGTTACCTTTCTTTGTTTGGGAGATGAGATATTAACTCGGGTGATTCCACTGGTACGGCGGTTGAGCAATTATGGATTTTAATTTGTTTCCAGTTATACCGGGGCTTTGCATAACCAACCAACCAATAGATTGGGCGAGCAATACATCAATGCCCTCCGGGAAGTGGGAACGACACATGACTGGCAATGTGCGACAACCATGAGTCCACGTCACTCCTTTGGATGAAAGAGATGGGAGTTAAGATGGGCACAACCAGAAGCGATAAACTTAGTGGGCGTGTAAGAAGACTTATCAACCACCACAGAACTGGATTCGTCAGTCGCTGGACACTGCGAGACTTGCTGAGGAGGGGATCTGAGAACCTATGGATATGTTTGGAGTGCAATGATGATGACCCACAAATAACTCTATAACTCGATAAACCTTAACTAAACTGAAATTGCGTTTTCTGTGGTGTCACACATTGAAATCAGCTCCATAATTACCAATGCAGGGATTTGTCCTGGACTCACGGCTTTATAAGCCAAATTAGAAGGAAATTAAATTTCAGCGCAAAATCTCTATTCAAAATAGAGCCTTTTTAGCGAAGGATGATGTGGTGGAGTAAGATATAACTTATCCAGTCGTTGCGTGGAAGCAACCTACGCGAGAAAACCACGTTTTGCAGGGACATGGCTGGCACTGTCAGCTCATGTTTCAACGTGTGGAGGTAGAGCTTCAGCTTGAGGTAGAGACTGGCAAATCAAAACGATGGGGAGATAACCGTGAAAACAAAGTCCATGTAACAGGCGCATATTGGTCAGGGCAGATACTCTAACCGTAGAAAAACCTGATAGAACAATCTGTGTAGAAAAACCTGATAGAACAATCTGTGTAGAAAAACCTGATAGAACAATCTGTGTAGAAAAACCTGATAGAACAATCTGTGTAGAAAAACCTGATAGAACAATCTGTGTAGAAAAACCTGATAGAACAAACTGTAGAAAAACCTGATAGAACAATCTGTGTAGAAAAACCTGATAGAACAATCTGTGTAGAAAAACCTGATAGAACAAACTGTAGAAAAACCTGATAGAACAATCTGTGTAGAAAAACCTGATAGAAGAAATTGCGTAGTAAAACCTGATGGATCAAAACCACGTAGAAAAAACCTGATGGATGAAACCCACGTAAAACAACCTGATAGAAGAAGTTGCGTAGAAAAACCTGATAAAACAAACCCCGATAGAAAAACCTGAAAGAACAAACCCGCGAAGAAAAACCTGATAGAACAAACCCGCGTAGAAAAGACCTGATAGAACAAACTGCGTAGAAAAACCTGATATAACAAACCCGCGTAGATAAACCTGATAGAACAAAGAGCCAGTGGTGGGGTGTGCTAGACACTCCAAAGTATAATGACAGCTTTACAAGGAAGGAAAACAACACAATACTGACGTTTCGGCCTGTGGCCTTCTTCAGAATACAAGGACAACGACAACAAACGGTGAAGCACAATTATCTATAACTACATGTTAGATGATAACGGAGTGGAAATGGTTCTAACTAAAGTACACAGATATGGGTGACGTTAAACAAACATAAAGTAACAGCGATATCAATTGAGTCGGGAACAGGCAAATAATTGCAATGCTGCGGTAAAGCTAGTAGCAAAGAGCCAGTGGTGGGGTGTGCTGATAGAAGAAACCCGCGTAGAAAGGACCTGATAGAGCAAATCCGCGTAGAAAATCCTGATAGAACAAATTGCGTAGAAAAACCTGATAGAACAAACCCGCGTTGAAAAACCTGATAGAACAAACCCACGTAGAAAAACCTGACAGAACAAACCTGTGTATAAAATCTTGATAGAACAAACCTGCGTAGAAAAACCTGATAGAACAATCCCGCGTAGCAAAGACCACAGGTCACAAGGCCAAAAACGGCATCTGTAACAATGTTATTTTCCTTTGCCACTGCGGCTACCGCAGCCGGTTTGCCTTGGAGAGTCGAATTATAGTCCAATTTAGTTCGCTGACCCCTCGAGGCATGAATGTATCACACTCATAAACATAGTTTCCCTGAGCGCGCTGCTCCTTCCCTATTGCATATTCTACTCTTTATATGCATGTATAATCATATTAGTAAATACACTTTGCTGTTCACCGTTCTCCTCTGCTAGACCACACTGCAACACTTCGGTTGTCCCCTATATCTCGTGTCTGGGCTGCTCACCTTTGTGCAAGGCGATAGCCTCTCTACTTGCACTACAAGGTTCCTTACATCTTATATATGTGTCTGTATATATATATATATATATATATATATATATATATATATATATATATATATATATATATATATATATAAAGACACATGCACACATGTCTATGTGTTCTCGCACGGTTGTATATACTTAGATTCGTATAGATATTACCGGGGGCGTTATAGCTGAAGTAACTTTTACAGTATTCCCCCAACGTATTTTTCGAACCCTACCTCCTGTGTTTTGACCGTCCCATTAGGTGATCAACTACACCGGGTATCCTGCGCATACTGACCTCGTTCATTTTCTTTCTGGTCACAGCACGAAACTCAGGGATGACATTAAAATTTTTTTTTTCATTCTAGTTCGAAATTATTTTGTTTTAGATAATTCACTATTAGTTAACGATGATTTGCTAATTTTATTTACTTACATATCTGTGTAGGGTGTCCGGTTAGCGCAATCGATAGGCGGTTGGCTTACCACGGCAACATCCGGGGTTCGTACCCTGGCGAGGACACCTGGGTTTTACTAATTCCCTAAAAATTAGTAGGAGCCGCGATAGCTCAGTGGTTAGTGAACTGGACTACTACGGACAAGGGGTAGGGTTCGATCCCAACCGACGGCTCCGGGTTCACCCAGCCTTAAATGGGTACCGGATTTTTTCTGGGAAAGTAAAACAGCACGAGCGTAATACTGACCACATTACCCCAAAAAATCATGTGCTGAAGGTCTGTAAAATATAGGGTCACTAACACCATATTTCCCTATACGCCACTTGGCGTGACGGGGGGTACTTTACTTACTTTTTTTTACATATCTGTGTGTGTGTTGTTTTTTGTTCCTGCTGGAGGCCTATTGAGCAGAAACGTCGTTCAAATTTGTGTCGTTCATTAATTACGTAAACCCCTAACCACATCATTTTTTTTTTAATTTCTCCTGGAGAAATTACCTGTCTATTTTTCAAATTTGTTTTCCTAGAAGAGGCGTATTGAGTTATTTAGTTAGTTATAGAGTTATTGAGTTATTAACGGGTCATCACCATTGCACTCCGAACGTGTCCTTTGGTGCTCAGATCCTCTCCTCAGCAAGTCCTGCAGTGTCCAGCGACTGACGACTCCAGCTCTATGTTGGTTGATAAGTTACACGGCCACTGAGTTTCTCGTTTCTCGCTATGCCCATCTTAACTACCATTTCCATCATCCGAAGAGGTGACGTGGATTTGTCGTCGAACTCCTGTGCTCTTTCCACATCTCGGAGGGCATTGATGATGTCCGCCCGATCCATTGGTTGAACGTCCTCAGCGACAGCGCAGCTAGCCAACCTGTCCGCTCTTTCATTTCCCCGTACTCCCGAATGTCCAGGGACATAGACAAAGATGACCTTACGTAATTTTGACTTCTGTAATGACTATAACCATTGCATGCGTACAGAGCCCGCCTCCACTTTTTTTTTTTATCATACTCATCGAATCACTTAGTATACAGGCATGGGTGTGTCTTGTAAATCAATTCAGAGGAAGAGGTATGTTTACAGCACTCGGAAAAAATGACAAATAATCAACAACAGAAAAAAATATGGAACAAGGCAGGATCGAACCCGTACTCAGTGGCACAGCACCTTGCCACGAAAAGCCAAACGCTAGGGAACACTGCCACTCAGCTAACTAAAAAATTAGCTTCGTAGGCAATGTCCTTTCGCGAAGGCTTTCCCATGACTATAGCATAAGGCTGCGATCACAGCTCGGAAATATTTTTCCTGTTAAGACAAGTATCCCCCGGATAGGGTAGGGCTGAATACTTGCGTTGCAGACAAACATTTAGGACGAAACAGCACGAATAGTAGTTTCCAGTGGTTTTAGACTGGAGACAAATAATAATAAATGAATATTATTATAGAAGGAAACTTCCGAGGCGATAATCAAGTAGTCTTGTAACTCTAACCAGTTGAATGCCCTGGTCACTGCCATCACCTCCATCGTCATGCTACTCGTGGCCATGACATATGCACCACTGTCTTCTTTGACTGCTTTGCCTGCCGAGCGTGCTGTAAATGCCCATGCACTTCTTTGGTGTCGTATTACAGATCCGTCTGTATAGATGACTACATTTTTCTCATCGGTGCTATCGCAGATGAGACCGTTGATCTCCGCATTCGTATGTGGCTAGAAACAACTGAACGAAGAAGAATATATGATAATTTAAGTTAAAACGATTAAATAAGAAAGTATTCTCTAATCCCAGGTGTTCAATTTTACTGTCCATGACCTGTATACTGTCTCTCCTTCTTACTTAACGGTCTGTATAACCTGGAGATGGCGTCCATGCCTTTCCACAGTAACATCAACCAATCAAAACCCTTCCCCTCGACCTGGAAAGGTAAAAAGACATATTGGAACGTAGACAACGACAAAAGTCTCTCCAAAGATCCTTATTATTGCGCGTATTTATCTTCAATCTAGGCCAATGTTTTTTAAGGGTTTCTATGTCTTGTTTTCTCCATGCATTCATGGGTCTTCCTGGCTTAAAATAACTTCCAATCAGACGCATTACTTTATTGGTGACCTCTATGACGTAAAGCTCATTATTTCATTGGTGACCTGTGTGACGTAATGCCAAACTGCCCCATTAAAATATAAATGTGCTGTTTACACTCCCTTATTCCCCACATTGTTGCCGTGGGTACGCTGGGCTTCAAATTTCTTTTTCTCAAAACACGAAAAAATTTGTGAATGCTAACTTCTAATGTTTGTTAAGAATCATGTTTACTTTATTAACATTTTACCCGCTCTTTTTTTTTTGAACTCAAAAGGACATACTAAACGAGGCAGATGAAATTAAAATAAATTATGACAGGAAGTGCATTTTTTGTGGGATTATAGTAAAGAAAAGAAAAACTAAAGGACTCAGCCTTAACATCAAAAAGACATAAGCAATGGTAGCAACAAAGCAAATGATATCACCGCAATGCACAATAAAGACAAGTGGAACAATGTTAAAACAGGGAAAGTAATTTAAATATACGGAAACAATGTTAACCTCAGATGGTAGATGTACCATATGGTTGAGATGCAGAATGGCCAGGTAAAAGCAGCTTTCCAACAAAAAAATGAGAAAGATACTATGCAATACCTTTTTGACAATAGAAACAAGAAAAAGAGTTCTTAAAAGTTATAAAGAGTCAGTCTTAACATGTGGATGTGAATCATGGATAATAGGACTGTGACAAGAAAATCATTGAAGGTTGTAGAAATGTTATTTTACAGACAAACGTTGAACATACCATGGACAGCTAAGAAGAGTAATGACTACTTTCTGACAGATGTCACATAAAAAAAGAGCTAATTTCTAATATAAAGAAAAAAACAATCATCAATGTTTGGCCGTGTCATGAAAAGTGAACATTAGGAATACAATGTGACAACTGGGAAAGTTGAGGGAGGAAGAGATAGAAGGACGCAAAGAGAAAAGATCCCAGAGAGCTTAAAAGAATGGCGTGGCAGAAGGTCAACAACGGAAATGATAAATAACTGTCGAGATTGAAAGTTGTGGAGAAACATGATCACCTACGCCTGCAGGCTTGTTACTTGATGATGTGAAGGAACAGAGGTGGGTGGGAGTACTTAGTAACAACGGGAAAAAAACAATAGCCGGTAAGATAAAAGAGGTAGATAAATAAAAAATTATGATTGTATGTAAAATAAGCATAAAATTATATGCAGAAACTAAACTAATAAAACACAAGACAAACAATGACGTGTCTTGAAAGAAGGCTTCATTAGGTATAACACGCAACCTATTATACTGACGGAAAGAAACGGAGAACAAGATATATGTAGATATTGGTTGTTTGACTAATAGACTATAGGGCAGGTATGATTTGATTAGATCACAAGTAGTCAAGGGAGCCGCGATAGCTCAGTGGTTAGTGAACTGGACTACCACGGACAAGGGGTAGGGTTCGATCCCAACCGACGGCATCCGGTTTCACCCAGCCTTAAATGGGTACCGGATTTGTTTCTGGGAAAGTAAAGCAGCACAGGCGTAATACTGACCACATTACCCCAAAAATCATGTGCTGAAGGTCTGTAAAATATAGGGTCACTAACACCATATTTCCTTATACGCCACCTGGCGTGACGGGGTTACTTTACTTTTTTTTTTTACAAGTAGTCAAACAGTGAAACAATAGAAAGGGGGACTCATGAGGATTGGTGAGACGAGATGTTCCATAGATACAATGAAAAAGAGAAACAAATGAAAAGAGCATGAAGATAAAAGTGGCAAGGAGGAAGAAGAGCAGGCGAGGTAATAAAGATAACGCTGGAAGAAATAAGGACAGGGCACAAGAAAGAAAACAGCCTTAAATGGGTACCGGATTTTTTCTAGGAAAGTAAAGCGGCACAGGCGTAATACCGACCACATTACCCCAAAAAATCATGTGCTGAAGGTCTGTAAAATTGATGGTCACTAACACCATATTCCCTATGCGCCACTTGGCGTGACCGGGCTCTTTACTTTTTTTAGAAGAAAGAAAAGGATAGGAGATCAGTGAATTAAGAACAAAGTTAAAAGAGTAATGATTATTGATTTGTCTGCTTGACGGGGGAAAAGATCAGCGACGGAACTGTTACACGACAGATAACACTGTATACTTTCTCGGTAATTCTATGAGCGTGGCTGGGCTGACATAAATGCGCTTATTTTCATGTCAGGACATTCAAGTATGAGAGGAAATGAGCAAACAAGATTTCTGATATGGCTGTTGTGGAGAATGGACGAGCAGTAATTTGAGTTGACATTCTTTATAAATGCTATCAGGGAGCCGTGACAAATACAGTTTTAAAGCAGTGAATGTCAATCTAACCATGATTAGATTGCAAGAACACCAAGTAGCGACAGTCCGCTACTTGCAGGAGCTACTGAGTAAGTGCTCTGTGCACACCGTGAGCAGTGCGTTTCATCTGTTTTGTTTTTGTTTCGAGTTCCCGATTGCTTACGATGAATGATGATATCGTATGACAAGGAACAGATGGCTGTGTTCGTCTTATTTCTTTTGGCGTTTACTGAGACTGCTATGATAGGGACTACAGCTACCTTTCTTTGTTTGGGAGATGAAATAGTAATTAGGATGATTCAACTGCGGTTGAGCAATTATGGATTTTAATTTGTTTGCAGTGATACCGGGCCATTCATAACCATAAACCATAAACGATAAAATCCAGGGTTAGCGGGAACATGTCACCCAACACCTCTTGGTATTGATTAGAAATGAATGAATGTGCAGTTCTAGACAACACTCACAGTTCCTCTATTCTATTATATAGCTTGATTTCATTGAAATCTGACTCTATTCATATGCCACCTACTTGTGTCTTTCTTGGTAGCTTCAAGCGAGCGATGTCTTGAAAAGAGACAGGACACACAGTACAGATGGAATGACGTAGATTGTCTTTCAAATATTAAGTTTGTCTGTGAACAAAAGTAAGTATTGCAAATTGTTGTTGTGTATGAAATCCTTAGACCCACTAATAGCTAATAAGAAAAAGGCTCTACTGAACTTCAATAATAATCCCAATCAAATCACCAAGGATCAGCTCAAACATGCGCAGGCCACCCTACAACGCGAAGCAAGAAGATGCGCAAACGAATACTGGAACAATCTATGCTCTGAAATACAGAAAGCCTCAGACAGGGGCGACTCAAAAACCATGCATAACAATATAAAAAAGGCCCTTGGACCAAAAATAACAAAATTAGCCCCCCTAAAATCCAAGTTTGGAGAACCTATTACTGACAAGGGACAACAAATGCAAAGATGGGTTGAACACTACTCTAATCTATACAGTGAAGACAGACCAGCAAACACAGCTCTAGCACAATCAATACCCAAATATCCAACAATGTTTGAACTGGATGTTGAGCCTACTATGAACGAACTTGCTGACGCTATAAATGCCCTCTCAAGAGGAAAAGCTGCAGGAAATGACAACATTCCCACAGATGTACTAAAGGACAACCTAAGCGTACTACTTCCACACCTATACAAACTGCTAATTAAATGCTGGAGAAACGGAGAAATACCCCATGATATGAGAAATGCCAAGACTATAACGCTGTACAAGAATAAAGGAGACAGGGGCGACTGCAACAATTACAGAGGCATTTCTCTCCTTAGCACAACAGGCAAAGCTTTTGCTAGAGTCGTACTTAATCGCCTGCATAGACTTGCAGAACGGGTGCTTCCCGAGTCCCAATGCGGTTTCAGACCCGGGAGATCAACCATAGATATGATCTTCACTCTTAGACAACTGCAGGAAAAATGTCGGGAACAAAATATGCCGCTCTATATTGCCTTTGTGGATCTCACAAAGACATTCGACACAGTAAACAGAGATGGTCTCTACAAGGTGTTAGAAGGCATAGGCTGCCCTCCTAAATTACTTAGGCTGATAATTTCCTTCCATGAAGACATGACTGGCAAAGTCCATTTTGATGGGAGTCCATCAGAGAATTTCAAAGTCAACAAAGGAGTGAAACAGGGATGTGTCCTCGCCCCCACCCTTTTTGGTATATTTTTTGCTGCCCTCCTAAATTACACCTTTGAAAACAGCTCAGGAGATATTTACATTCGCACTAGACCAGATGGCTCACTGTTCAACCTAGCACGACTAAGAGCAAAAACCAAAACAAATGTTGCCCTACTTAAAGAATTTTTATTTGCTGACGATGCAGCCCTAGTCGCTCATAGTGAGGCCACCCTACAGTCGCTGATCAACAACCTGGATAAAGCATGCGACCTTTTTTCACTGTCAATTAATGTTCAGAAGACAGTAATACTAAATCAAGGTGACTTCAAACCTCTATCTATTACTCTAAAAGACTGCCCACTAGAATCAGTACAGAAATTTACATATCTTGGATCCACAGTTACGCAAACCATCTCTCTTGATGAAGAAATAAACTGTCGAATTGGTAAGGCAGCTACGACCTTCGGCAAACTCACAAAAAGGGCATGGAACAACACGAAACTAACTCGAAAGACTAAACTCCTAATATATCAAACATGTGTGCTTAGCACACTACTATATGGATCCGAAACCTGGACAACATACTCAAACCAGGAAAAAAGACTAAATGTCTTCCACATGCGATGTCTCCGCAAAATAATGCACATCAAATGGCAGGACAAAATAACCAACTTAACTGTCCTGCAACGTGCTAAGACCCTAACAATCATGTCGATGCTCAGAAGTCGAAGGCTAAGATGGCTGGGGCATGTCCAACGGATGGAAGAAAAACGCATTCCTAGGCAAATACTATATGGCGAGCTAAAACACGGAAAACGACAAATCGGCAGACCTAAACTACGATATAGAGATATCTGCAAATCATCTCTGAAAGACTTCTCCATCTGTGAAAACGACTGGCAACATCTGGCAAGTGATCGCACATCATGGAGAGCACGTATAAGGAACGGTATAACAACATTTGAGACTGTGCTAAGACAGGACTTGGAAGAGAAGAGACTCATGAAAAAGGATGGTAAACCCTGTGGACCAGCGAGCCTGACTTGTTCATTATGTGACCGCGTGTGTTTGTCAAACATTGGTAGAATTAGCCACGAGAGAAGCTGTTCAGCAAAAACAATACCTCAAAAAAATACGCAATAGCCTCCACTAGACCGTCTGACAAGACGAAAAGGGCCATATATATATATATATATATATGAAATCCTCTAAGAAAACTGTTGTTGTGTATGAAATCCTCTAAGAAAACTGTTGTTGTGTATGAAATCCACTAAGAAAACTGTTGTTGTGTATGAAATCCTCTAAGAAAACTGTTATTTTTACTGAAGAATTAAAATACAAGAAAAATCAACTGTTCAGGTAGTAAAACACTCAGTGTAAAAGACAATAGGAGGAAAAATTTAAAAATACAAAAAAAAAAATGGTATGTTAGAAGCTTTACGTGATAAGTGGACGACACAGACTAAACGACGTTTTGGCCCAATAGGCCTTCAGCAGGAACAAACAAGAAACACACAAACACACACAACTAAATACGAAACATTCAAAACAAAAATATTCGAAATATGTTAAAGAAAATAAAAATGTATATCCTGTGTGTATGAAAAGGAAATGGTAACAAAAGTGTGGCCCCACATAAAAACATTTGTGCACATTTCTGCACATTCACGACAGCCACACTTTTGTTACCATTTCCTTTTCATACACACAGGATAGACATTTTTATTTTCTTTAACATATTTTGAAAATGTTTGTTTTGAATGTTTCGTTTTTAGTTTTGTGTGTGTGTTTTTCTTATTTGTTCCTGCTGAAGGCCTATTGGGCCGAAATGTCGTTTAGTCTGTGTCGTCCACTTATCACGTAAAGCTTCTAGCATACCATTTTATTGTATTTTTTAATTTTTCCTCATATTCAGCTTTACTGCAGCTTCGCAATTTTATGCATTAATTTGCATTTCTTTGCCTAAACCCCTTAAAAGACAATAGACAGTATTTGAAAGGTGTATCCCTAGACCGGCCGTACGCTAATGAGGAAAGGCGAAATGACGAAGCTAAGTTCATGACTTTGCAGCACCGGGGTGACTCCCGGAGTTACATGCTAGTCAGGAAGGATATTGTCTAGATTCAAGGGGGCTACTGTGTGATGCTTGCTTGCTTGTGTTCGCCGGATGACTAAAGGAGTACACGTCTTCATCATCTGTCCTTAAAAGGAAGTTAAGTGGGGTGTCTGCGCGCGTTGTGTTTTGGTTTGCTGTATAACTGTAATATTTGCGCCTTTCGACCCATCACATCCAACTTCAGCACGGCATTTTTTAGTACCGGGTTGTCTTCCCTCTCGATCCCTACACGCTTGGCCAGACTAGATGGGTTAGTCTGTTAATACAGGCACCTCGGAGAGGTGGAGCAGTTCACCGATCCTGGCGCAAGCCTTCAGCTGTGGGTCGCTGACAACTTCCATATCTGGTGCTGTGAGATGCGCCTTCACCTCCTGGTAGACATATGATTTTAAAATTGTAATATGTGATTTAAAATTTCACAAATTCACATTGCATGAAGATATTACGGTCTGTTGTTTGATGTGCGACGGGAACAATCCGACGACCGACTGTTTCATATTTTCGGATTTGGAGTCAAAAACGATGTCCTAACATCAAGCGCTATAAAAAAAAAAAAAAAGTAAAGAGCCCCCGTCACGCTAAGTGGCATATAGGGAATATGGTGTTAGTGACCATAAATTTTACAGACCTTCAGTACATGATTTTTTAGGTAATGTGGTCGTTATTACGCCCGTGCCGCTTTAATTTTCCCAGAAAAAATTCGGTACCCAATTAATGCTGGGTGAACCCGGAAGCCGTCGCTTGAGCTCGAATCCTACCTTTTATCAAGCGCTATACATTTTGAAAAAATATGACGATCATCATTTTTGGGAGGACATGAACTTCCGGTCAATATGGTGGATAGGCGGCTGGAACCATTCAAGGCTATGTCTGAAAAGTGTTCCTTGTTGAAGTTTCCTCATATTCCAAGTAAGGCTTGTTGCTTGAGTTACTGAATTAAGTGCTGTGTGCACACCGTGAACTGTGTGTCTCATCAGTTTTGATTGTGTTTCAATATTCCAATTGTTTACAATGGACGATGATATCGTTTTGACAGGGAACAGTTGACTGTGTTCTCACTTTCTGTGCGGTTTCGCCTTATGTCTTCTGGCGTGTGCTGAGACTGCTATGATGGGGACTACAGCTACCTTTCTTTGTTTGGAAGTTGAGATAGTAATTCGGATGATTTCACTGGCACAGGCGTTGTTGGCACAATTATGAATTTTAATTCGTTTACAGTGATATCGGGGCCTTCCATAACCACAACAAGTCTTAAATTTCATCATCATGGAGTGCTGTCTCCGCATCGAAGGTTGGCTACCATGGCTCGCCATTCCGCTCTGTCTCTTGCTTTGATTGGGCAGGTTGTCATAGGCTGAATTGTCCATCTTTTGATGTTACTCGCCCATGTTCGTCTTGGTCAGCCTCTGCTTTTTTCCCTTGTATTTCCCATTTCAAGGTTACTTTTAGTAGGATGTTGTGTCTTTTAACATGCAACAAAATCTGATATATTTTTGTTTGAATTGTATTTAGTGGTTCTATTTCATTTTTAGTTGTTTTAAGACTTCATTGTTTATTTTTTTACTTTCCAACCAATTCATCCTATTCTTCTATATACCTACATTTCAAAGACTTCAGTTTTCTGTTCTGTTTTCTTGTCTAATGTCCATGGTTCTGCACCATACAGGGATGTTGAGAAGATATAACAGTTTGCTATTCTTAGTTTTAGCTTTGGTGTTATTTGTTTTGATGTTGGTATATTTTTCATGGCACCAAAATTACTTTTTTGCCATTCCTATTCTTTTGTGTAAACAAATTTACACAAAACATTATGTGTTTATTACACATAAAATACACAAACACACACACACACACACACACACATATATATATATATATATATACAGTAAAGTCTCGATTATCCGGAATGCTCGGGGAAGAACCCATTCTGGATAATTGAATTTTTCTGGATAATCGAGAGTAAGAAAACCAAACTCAAAATTTATGAAAAAACATGATTGAAAAATTGCAATGCTCAGAAATATTTAAATTCGTGTGACATTCACTAGCTTTCTCTATCAACATGGGTCCTGATATTGGCATTCCTTTTCTTCTTCTTTCTAAAAACCACACATAAAGGACGTCGTCGAGTTTTTCAAATTTTGGCCGTTTCATACTTCGTCTCTGGTGTATATTGTTGCTGCTTTCAGACTCCGACGCAAACTTAAACAACTCATCTTTTGATTTCGTATGTCATATAATGTTGAAGAGGCTATGCCAAATTCAGTCATCAAAACGTTGCGATTAACGCCTTTTTCAAGTCTACTAGCGATTTCAATCTTCTGGTTCAGTGTCAATACAGTTCGCTTGCGTTTACCTTTGCGGGAAATTGAGGTGTGGTTTGCACTCGCAGAGGCCATTATTTAACACAAAAATGTATTCCGTTAAAAAGTATGCACACATGCGTTTATAGCATATCATGTATAATTTATACTGATGGAACGAATTTCAGCTTGCACAAATGTCTGAGACAAACTAACGTCAAACTCTGTATCTTACTCTTTTTGAATTTCCAGTCGGTAATTTTTGAACCCCTCCCCCTTTCTTCTCACCATCTCTATGTCACTGCACGCCGGCTGCTCAACCTTTGATTTATAATCATCAAAGTTATGGGCTCTTCAATTTTCACAAACAATACGTCTGCTTCTAATGTTCGGTCAGACTGTCAAACGCCATATTTTTGACAAATTCATGACCAACTTTAGATCTAAAGCAGGCTATGAGAAAATTAAGCAAATTTGTAAAATCATGTAGATAAGTGTTTTTGGCACGACTAAGATTTCCCGACAAAAACATTTAGTCGGGGGAAAAAGTGAAGATATAGACTGTCTGTCGCTTTTACTTGGAATATTTGGAGACACAATGTCTGGATTGAATAAAATATGTTCGCTCCTATTTGAAGTATATTACTGTAAATACACTATTGTAAACGCAATATTGTGTAATGATAGAGCCTGTAGAAGTAAGCGCAGCGCACAAACCGTGTTGTAGCGTTTTCGATTTCCGGATAAAGGCATTTAATTTAACTGAACAAAACATGATTCAAGCTTTCTCCCTATAATAATTAAAAAAAAAAAAAGTCCGTTAAATTGAGAATTCCGGATTATTGAGTACCGCATAATCGAGACTTTACTGTATATTAAAGAGAACAAAATCAGTGTGTGTGTCCCCCCCCCCCTCCCCCCTCAAAAACATCCCGTCAAACTGATTTTCTCATCAAAACCGGCGTTAACAAAAATAAACGTGATTTGCAGGGGCAATAACGGACGTTCTTGAACCTGGTAAAATGAGATCATCGCATCTTTAAATTCGTGCCAAGTAACTCACAGATCTGCTGCCAATAATGTAAATTCTGCATCATCGTGAGCCATACCTGTTGGCCTAGGCGATCATGTCCTTCCACAATCTTCTATCTTCAGTGCATCGTATCAGTTTTGTTGTTGACTGTTTTCCAAGCAGTGATTTCCATCTATTATTTTCTCTCTTTGTCGTCCGCTATCTCTTTTCCTTCAATTTTGCCATTTGTAACCAAGTATTGCAACTTTCCTCTTCTCATGATGTGCCCGAAAAATGTTGATTGTTGCTTCCTGAAATTTTCTAGGAGTTCCCTTTTTGTGTTGGCCTCGTTGAGAATTTCCTCATTGATCTTTTTAGCTGTCCAGGGAACTTTCAACATTCTTCTGAGAAATCCCGTCTCTGTGGCCTCTAGTCGGGCTTTTTATTTGTGTGTCTACCGTCCATGATTCCCTTCCATAGGTCAGAATTGGTTATATATAGCACCCATGAACGTCCCTTGATATTGCCTCATTTAATAATCATAATGGTCGGCCTAGCTGGCAAGGGAAAGCATGGATATGCAATGTAACGTCTAGATAGAGACTCAAAATGGATAATATGTCCAAAGGGCCAAAATCAAAAACACTACATCTACAGATATCAGATTATTGTATACAGTTCTCTTTTTTCTTTCGGCGCTTCAAGGTATACTGCAGATGGAAACAAGAAAAGAAAGAAAAATGTAATGTCTGCCGTAATCATATACATGTGCAAGAAAGCGGTGGAACTGAATCAATTTCATCAAAGGCCAGTTTCATGAAAATGGAAACAAGAACACCCAAAGTATGACGAGAGGGATGAATATCACCAGCTGTCAAGGAGGAATCAAGTCATCATACTTCGCCTACGCACTGGCCACAACAGAATGAGAAACCACATGTTCACCAAACTCAAAATAGGAACTACTAGCCAATGCCACTGTACACTGGACAACATGACAACAAAACATGTTCTACAGGATTGCCCCCAGTACACAGAACTGAGAAGAGCAATGTGGACCACACCCACCTCCCTGGAAGAGAAACTATACGGGGCAACCGAATCACTTAAACAGACAGATGCCTTCGTGAATGAGTCCGGAATACTACTCTGACAGAGTCATGATCGGAGAATAAGAAGAGGAAGAAAAGAAGAATCAATATGTTGGGTACACTTTTGTTTGTTTTTTTCTTGTTTGTTTGTTTGGTTTTTTTTTGCTAACAAAATGTAAAACGTTCTGTAATAATGTTGAAATGTCATATATTTGTTTCAATAGTCCAATATTTTATTCCTTATTTTAGAAAATACAGGGGCGTAACTCCCAAATAGTCTGGGCTATTCTGAGGGAATCAATGGGAAGTCATCACCTTGAGGCTGTGGCAGTTCAACCTCACAAAGGATTTGATGGATTTCATTTACAGTGTGAACATTATTTCTTCTTGTAACAATCTTTCTTTCTTCACTTCATCTTGCACCCGCTTGCATGTCGCGTAGAAACACAATTCTGGTTCTCGTCCTTTAGCAGGATTCCCTCATTGTCACGTTATGTTGTTATAGCAGTGTTTACAGAAGAATGTTGAGAATACCATGGACAGCTAAGAAGAGTAATGAAGATGTTCTGAAAGAGGTCAAAGCAAAAAGAGAGCTCATTTCCAATATTAGGAAGAAACAATCACCATTTTTTGGCCATGTAATGAGAAGAGAACAATTGGAATATATTGTATCAACTGGGAAATTGAGGGACAAAGATATAGAGGGAAGCAAAGAGAAAAAAAATACCAGACAGCTTAAGAGAATGGCTTGGCAGAAGGTCAACAGCAGAAATGATAAATAACTGTAGAGATCGAAAGTTGCGGAGAGACATGATCACCTACGCCACCAGGGCGGTACTTGATGATGATGATTACACCCTCTATGTTGCGTACGATTATTCTTTTGTTCTGTTTAGCCTAGAGTAGTCAAATAATTACTTTACTTGGATAAATCACTTTTAATTGTTACCGTTATTAGCCTTATTTGAAATAAACGAAACATTCATTGGAAAGGTTACAACACTGGGAACAAATTCGCAAATAATCTACAAAAGAAAATAACAAAGTACAATATCGAACACGTAAAGCCACAGGAGACATTCGTTTATGTCTCATTGATTAAAATAAAGAAAATAAGCATAAAATGTTCAGAAGAAATCTTATGCTACTAAATAAAGCCGAGAAAATATTGTTTTCAAACTGTTATTTTATGTAGCCCTTATGTTTGTTTTAGATGTAGCCCTTATGTTTGTTTTATATGAAATAAAGCAGGTTTCAAGACTGAAAATTATTTCTTTGTGTACTTTATTTTGTCATTTCTCTAACGTGAAAATGTGTTTTTGTACTCTTCTCATTCTTCTTGTTTTGTTGTGTGTTGTGACTACCTGTTCTAAAATGGTGAACTATAGTTTGTATTCCATCAACCGCTTCAGAATTTACATTAAGAGACTGATTAATTTCAGCTCTCTATTGGAGATTGCTGCGTTAAAGTCAGCTGCGTGTTTCACTCAACAAATTTACGCCGGTGCCACGGTTTTCATGCGCCGAGCAGTGGTCCATATTGACGAATCAGGCGGCAATCTTCCCTCTGAGAACTGTTCAATACCCGCCGTTGGATTTCCTCGGCGCCGATTACTTTCAGCTATTTCTCATAGACTGTGGCGCCAAGTAAGTCAAAAGTTCTAGATTAAGGATTCTGCCCCAGCGCTGCAGTGTTCTTGCATCTTGGCTGCGTTCTCTAGAGTGAATCTAGCGTTGTTGGTGCATTCATTGTTGGCAATACTGTGTGTGCTATGTCATAATGATAGACGGTCGTATATCCCTAACCACGTCCTACGATTGAAAATAAATAAAAAACATCTCCATGTTGATTTTAAAATTTAACAACTTTTTGGTTAGAAATGGAATTTTCTTTTCTGGAAATTCTCAGAAATGCCAATTTCTTTTTTCCTTACGAGCAGTAACTTTTATAATATCACTCACACATAAAGATTTGCTATAGTTATAAATGTAATATTTGTATGTGTGTCACTGACACACATACAAAACCACTTCTTTTAAAACTCACTTGTTAGAGTGCGTAGACTGTTCTAGACACAAAACATCTTCATCCATAAACGGTGTACAATTTCAAAGAGTACAAATAAAATACTACATGAGGGGGGTTGGTTGGTCTCGAGGCAAGACGCCGGCCTCGAGAGAGAGAGGTTGTGAGTTCAAATCCCGGCTGCACCATTTGGGATTTTTATTTACGATTTCTCTCTGCGGCAACCACCTCTGGTCTCAGCAGCGAGGCCCGGCTTGAAACGTCATTTACTCATGGACGGATAAAATATGAGTACCTCGAAAGACGGAGTTATCTGCCTGTACGGCGAGGGACCCCTGTGCACGCAGCAGCCAGGGAAAAATGGATTAACACGCAAAATTCAGTTCGTAGTCTCTAGGGACTTCGTCAGAGCTGCCAAACGCCAAAAAAAAAAATTACTACATTACTACACATTTCTTACTCTCATGCGTTCTCGTATCTATACATGTGTATACATTTATCTCACTGTGTAGATGTAGTTATGCACGCATGTGTTTCGCTCACATCTTTTTCTGTGTGCACACCCTTAGTTGCAGACATACACAGATTTATACTTACCTTTTGGGAATCAACTCATAGAAACGTTTCCAGTAATAGTAAAGGCTGGGATCTTGCACCTACCTCCACATATTGTTAGATCCCTCCCTTCTTACTGTTCTTCACACCTTGGTTCCGCCTTATTGGCCGTACATATCAATTTCAATCCAGTCATTGCCTGACAAAGCTCCGCTCTGACCAAGCCTTGGACCACAGGAAGTGACTTATTTTTCTTATTCGAGAGTCTAGCATATTATCGTCATGTAGTTAGGTTTCTGTGTATATCCATATTTTTTTGCGCTGTTGTTTATTGTTCCTGCTAAAGGCCACGATAGCTATACTCTTGAACTTCGTTCTTCCCATCTACTTTGATAGCCACTTGTTTATTTTGTGTGTTTTCTCTGCTTATAATCATTGTTTTCATCATCATCAACATGTGCCATACCGGTTGGCGTAAGCGATCATGTCCTTTCACAATCTACTATCCACAGTTTAAAACCTGTTTAAAAGGGGAGCCACGATAGCTCAGTGGTTAGTGAACTGGACTACAAAGGACAAAGGGTAGAGTTCGATCCCAATTGATGGCTTCCGAGTTCACTTAGCTTTAAATGGGTACCGGATTTTTTCTCTGATAAAGTAAAGCGGCACGTGCGTAATACCGACCACGCTACCCCAAAAATCATGTGCAGAAGGTCTGTAAAATGTATGGTCACTAACACCATATTCGGGCGTGACCACCTTACCTTACTTTACTTTACTTTACTTTACTTTACTTTACTTTACTTTACTTTACTTTACTTTACTTTACTTTTTAAAGAAAGAAAGGTTTCGGGCAGTACATTGATCATATTTTGGATTGGTTCACGTAGCAATGGGAATAGAGGCTGGATCAGTTGTTAATGAACTGGACTACCAAGGAAAGGAGGTCAGGTTCCATCCCGATCTACAACTTCTTAAGTTACCCAGCTTTAAAGGGGCACCACATATTTTTGGAGGGTATAGTTGGGCGCCCTGACGTGATACCGACCACATTAACCATAAAATGCATCATTGGTTATTTGAAAAAAATGATGTGCATAGATCCCCTATTCATAGAGTACCCTGACGGCGAACACGAAAGTCTTCACTTCCAAATAGCTTGCTATAGATACTTGCCATGTCTGCTATAGCTTAAACAGCTCAACGGAAATATTGAAGAAAACCAAAACGTAAAGTTTGGGAGCTTGAAGGATTGACCAACTGATGAAATGATTGCATGATTTCAAACTTCTACTTGAAGGATTGGCCAACTGATGAAATGATTGCTTGATTTCAAACTTCTACTTGAAGGATTGGCCAACTGATAAAATGATTGCTTGATTTCAAACTTCTATTTGAAGGATTGGCCAACTGATGAAATGATTGCTTGATTTCAAACTTCTACTTGAAGGATTGGCCAACTGATGAAATGATTGCTTGATTTCAAACTTCTACTTGAAGGATTGGCCAACTGATGAAATAATTGCTTGATTTCAAACTTGTACTTGAAGGATTGGCCAACTGATGAAATGATTGCTTGATTTCAAACTTCTACTTGAAGGATTGGCCAACTGATTAAATAATTGCTTGATTTCAAACTTCTAAATTATATTGCACTATATGGCAACAGCTGAAACAAAACGTAATTAAAAATGCGCCGACAACACAATTTGACACTCAATTAAAACACCCAGGCGTAGGATAAGTTACTCAAGAAGGTACGGATAACAAACTTAACGCTCGATCCAAAACGAGCAACTAATTAACTTTTAATTAATCATATTCTCTATACCTTCTATGTGAAGGTATTTACAATTTAGAGGTATCTTGTATTAAAAACAGCTTCACTGCGTGGCATTTTGTATTAAACTGTATCAATTGTATTATCAGCTGTAATTATACTGATGTGATTTTTATGACGTCATTTCGTTTTCTGTCGGCCATTTCTCTTTGGACAGGATCTAATGTTACCTTTGTACAGGTGTAAATCTGCTTCACAGATTCGCGTTTTGTATTAAAGGGGAAACAAATCTGTGTCTGACACCGACGATCCACAACTTGTGAAAATGGTAAGATTATGTTAACTTTCATAGTTAAAAATCTGCAGGACAATTAATGAAATAATCTTTGGTAAAAAGAAAATGATACTTCAACATATGAAATTAGTTGAACGTGATACTGGCAATATAAAGTAGACTTGACAAATCATAGTAATTCATTAAAGATGTCTCTGTAAACTGATAAAGCCGCGATATTTCAGTGGTTAGTGAACTGGACTACGAAGGACAAGAGGTAGGGTTCGATCCCAATCGACGGCTTCCGGGTTCACCCAGACTTAAATGGGTACCGGATTTTTTTCTGGGAAAGTAAAGCGGCACGAAATCCCTGGAGTCTGTAGAAATGTGGTTTTACAGAAGATTATTGAGAATACCATGGACAGATAAGAAGAGTAATGAAAATGTTCTGAATGAGGTCAAGGCAAGAAGAGAGCTAATTTCCAATATTAGTAAGAAACAATCATCATTTTTTGGCCATGTAATGAGAAGAGAACAACTAGAATATATTGTAACAACTGGGAAAATTGAGGGACGAAGAGATAGAGGGAAGTAAAGAGAAAAGATACCAGACAGCTTAAGAGAATGGCTTGGCAGAGGGTCAACAACAGAAATGATAAATAACTGTCGAGATCGAAAGTTGTGGAGAGACCTGATCACCTACGCCAGTATGCCCGGTACTTGACGATGATGAAAACGGCACGGGCGTAATACCGACCACATTAATCCAAAAATCATGTGCCGATGGTCTGTAAAATTTATGGTCACTATAACCATATTTCCTATACGGCTCTTGGCGTGACGGGGGTACTTTCTTTTTTTTTTTACTGTGAACTGAAATGAGTAACAAGAAAGAAGGAAACCAAGTAACGCTTTGTGGTGCTTATGTAGTATAATGTTAGTGTCCATATTTTGTTCTATAACCATAGAGACATCTGCAGATATTGAGAAACGTATTAGGCCTTAACTATTTTCTCAGAGAAAGTAGTTGGAGCCAAACTTTTTTGGAATTGGTCAACTCAGAATAATCCCTTTCGATTAGAAGTTAAAAATCGTCATATTTTGGAATTAAACCCGATCGCAATGAAAAGGAGTATCAGTGTACTAGCCGTTTCGTTAGCTCGGCTTGCACTTGACAGAAGTTGGGATACAGCAGAGGGTTTCTCTACCGGTCTACTTTTTCATGATTCTTGATCCTTGATTCTTGATTTGGGAATCCTGATTTTTGATCCTTGACTCTTGATTCTTCCCGCGCCATTAGACGTCACATAGGGCTTGAAGTGTCCCCCCTCCCACCATCTCTATTCTGGGTAGATGTTAGATCTTATCTAACGAGTCTATACCTATCAAGTTTGATCTCTCATAAGTGTTCTTACTAGTGTATGTTTAGGTCATTCTTTTCTCTGTATCCTAATGTCCCCCCCCTCCCCAAAAACAAAACAAAAAAACATGAGAAAGAAACATCGAACATTCTTCGGGCACATCATGAGAAGAGGAAAGTTAGAATACTTGTTTTCAACTGACAAAATACAGGGAAAGAGAGATCGCGGACGACAATGAGAAAAAATATTGGATAGTTTAGTGTCAGGAAAAATTAAAAAATAGAAAAAAATGGTATGTTAGAAGCTTTACGTTATTAGTGGACGACACAGATTAAACGACGTTTCGGCCAAATATGCCTTCAGCAGGAACGAACAAAAAAAAAACACACACAGATATGTAAGTCAAACAAATAACGAAACATCCAAAACAAAAATAATCGAAATATGTCTATCCTGTGTGTCAGGCCAAGGTCAAAATGAAAAGGAAATGATAACCTGAGTGTGGCTGTCGTGAATGTGCAGAAATGTGCGCAAATGCACACATAGCCAGAGCAGTTCACACAGGGGTCAGTGTGCAAAGTGCAGACACATAGTTTAGTGTCATGGTATGGGAAACAGTCAACAACAAAACTGATACGATGTACGGTGGATAGAAGACTGTGGAAGGACATGATTCCTTATGCCAATCGATATGACACAAGATGATGATAATGATGTTTTTCAAAGAAGAGATTGTTTTGGAATTCTCTTGTTATCTCTTCTCAACACATGTCCAACATATGTCCATCTTCTTTATCCACCTTACTTATAGATGAGATCTTTAGTTGCATGGCAGTTTCCTTCTTCAATATTAGTCTAGAATTCATTCCATAGTTTTGATTATTAAATGCTTATTGTATATTATACGAGTATAATACCTTGCTATTTCCAGTTATGGAAACTAATTCTGCTTGAACTGCCAGATTATCTATATGAGTTATTTTATCTTATCTTGCTAAGTTTTTCACCCTTTTATGAAGGTCTTTATATGTTGCTTTGTCTACTATTCAGTTGTTTTTAGCAGTTTAGTGTCTACTAAATCAGTCTTGACATTTAACAAGGCTAGTTTGGTTTCATGGCAATATTGGATATGCTTCCATGCTATGACAGATATCCATGCTTTTCTTTTCATTTTCTTTAAATCTAGCACTTATTTCAGATTATGTCAATATTGCAGTGTTGTAAATATCCCACAGTTCATCAATATTCAATTCATCCATTGCACCCAAAGCTTCAAGACAATTGCTGGGTTCTATATTAGATTGTTCTTTGATATCTTCATCTGTTAATCTGTTACTATTTATATTCTTCAAGATGTATTTCTTGTGTTGACTTTTGAGTTGAAGTTTAATCTTCCCAACATATAGATTGTGGTCACAATTGACGTCAGCTCTTCTATACACCCTCACATCAATCAATATTTTTTTCAATCGCCGTCTGATACATGGATGGTTGAAGTACATCAATGTTTACTAACACATTTTTAGCTATGTTGTGTAAACTCACAGATACTGTACACTACCAATCATGGACAACAATCACATTGTATAGGCACAGTCATCAAATGGCAGAGTTGAACAGAGGGGTGTATCAGACATGCTGCAACACCTAGTGTGCGAAATGAATGAGAATATCCAGCATCCTCACACACGTGATAACGCCAACAAGTGTTAGTCCTGACGTTTTCAACAAAAAAATAAATAATAATGCATTGAGTTATTGAGTTATTTGCGGGTCATCATCATTGCACTCCGAACATGTCCATAGGTGCTCAGATCCCCTCCTCAGCAATTCCCACAGTGTCCAGCGACTGACGACTCCTGTTCTATGTTGGTTGATAAGTCTTCTTACACGGCCACCAAGTTTCTCATTTCTGGCTGTGCCCATCTTAACTCCCATTTCCATCATCCGAAGAAGCGACGTTGATCTGTGTTTGTCGAAGTCCCGTGCTCTTCCCAAATCTCGGAGTGCATTGATGATGTCCGCCCGATCCATCGGTTGCCCGTCCTCAATGACAGCGCAGCTAGCCAACCTGTCCGCTCTCTCATTTCCCCGCACTCCCGCATGTCCAGGGACATAGACAAAGGTGACCTTACGTATTTTGGATTTCTGCAACGACTTTACCCATTGCATGCGTACAAAGCCTGCCTCCACTTTTTTTAGCATGCTCATCGAATCACTCAGTATACATGCGTGGATGTAGTCTTGTGACTCTAACCATTTGAATGCCTTGGTCACTGCCATCACCTCCATTGTCATGCTACTCGTGGTCATGGCGTATGCACCACTGTCTTCCTTGGCTATTCTGCCTGCCGAACGTGCTGTAAATGCCCATGCACTTCTTTCGTGTCGTCTTACAGATCCGTCTGTATAGATGACTGCATCTTTCTCATCGGTGTTATCGCAGATGAGACCGTTGACCTCAGCATTAACCACGACCGGGTTCTGTTCCCTACTTTTCCTGTCGAGTGTGACAATACATGAGAAAGTCCCCTTGAATGACGTAGGCACCGGTATCCACTCCTCACCAACGCTGAGATTGGTAAGCCCACAGACCTGTTTGATGACATCTTCTGCATTTTAATAATAATGCATTTTATGTGTTAATATAGAATGAGTTTGTATGATAATTACCAGTGTCGAGCAAACTTTTATATTTCGTCTATTTCCTCCTCAGATCAGAGTTTTTTTGTTGCTCGCTTTGGCAGTTCAGTGCGGTAGGTATTTTATTTGTTTTATTTGTTTGTTGAACATTTGCTATGTTGCTGTTATGTGTCTATATATCAAGTGTATGTGAATGATTGTCCAAGAAACTGATAAAAATAATATAATAAGAAAAAGAGAAAGAGAGAGAGAGAGAGAAAGAGAGAGAGAGAGAGCAAGAGAGAGAGAGAAAGAGAGAAAGAGAGAGAAGAATGAGTTAAATATTTATTATAATCCATTTTGATCTTTCCTGAACTCTTTGCAGCTGTTATGCTCGATTCAATGTAATACATTTACCGTTGAGCTGTTCTGATCTGCTTCTAGATATTCTGTTCTAATGTGATGCCTTTAAAGATCTCTTTCTTCCCTTGCCATGTTGTCTCAAATCTATTTTTGTCTACTTATGCTATCCATCATTAAATAATTTTTGTTGTTAGGATCAGCATCATTGCGTTGCGATTTGCGGTTATAGCCATACTTCCATTTGCGTTGATTTGCGGTTATAGACATACTTCCATTTGCGTTGATTTGCGGTTATAGACATACTTCCATTTGCGTTGATTTGCGGTTATAGACATACTTCCATTTGCGTTGATTTGCGGTTATAGACATACTTCCATTTGCGTTGATTTGCGGTTATAGACATACTTCCATTTGCGTTGAGTGCGTGGCATCCTGATTGTTGTGCGCCTTTTGGCTGGTTGCCTCCGACTTCAGCACTTGAACTTGCTAGAGCAGACTGTGGTCTTGCTCGGTTGTAGGAAGGCCTGGCCAGTCTTAGTTTTCAGTCCCTGGTGACTGTTAAGCCCCATCCCCACGACAAGGAGCTGGCCTCCCGTCTCACTGTGGAATACCAGGAAATGAGAAAGCAGATCAGTTGGCAAAGGAAGGTTCAACAGGCACACAACTATATACACCAGTTACATACCATCATAAGAAACAGATAATCAAATCAATCAGATGACCACACGCCCCAAATCAGGATGCCTTTCATAATATGAATAGATATGAACAAGTTATCATTATACGCCTAAGAACAGGATACAATCGACTCCATTGTCACATGTATACAAAATTCAAGAACGGCACATCAACTACTTGTACATGCAGGACAGGCACCCCAGACTGCTGAACACATACTTCAAGACTGCACTGAATATAGTAGACTGAGGAAAATCCATTGGCCCATAGATACAACACTACAGACAAAACTATATGGGCCACTGCAAGAATTACAAAAGACAGTAAAATTCATACAGGAAACGACATTGCTGATATAGACAATACTTCGAGCGAACGAAAGATAGATAGATAGATAGCATTATTGCATGCCGGAAAAACTCATAGGTGCTCCGACATTCCCCCCCCCCCCTCCCGAGTATTAACTTCCCAGTCACATAGATCACCAGTCTAGTTATAAGAGTCGAGACTGAAAAAGAGAGACAGCAAAGACGCCAAGAGAATATACGGCGCTGAAGTCGGATTATTACGACCGAAAAGCACACCAACTTCTGTTTACGTCCATTTCTCTGTTTTGTCTTATTTACGTATGTATGTCCTTGTCCTGATAAACAGAGAAGAACAGTAATTCTCAGAAAGAACTCTAAAGGAAAAAAATGCATAATTTCCGTATTCTAATGTAGTTTATGATAATCTAAAGAAAAATGACACATTAAAGCTTTAACTAATGTTAATTTTATTTCAGTTTCCAGTGCAACCTGTGAGAATGGCTGGGTACAGTTTAATGAGCATTGCTATTTATTCAGTAATGAGGCTGTGACTAAGTTGGAAGCATGGGTAACAAACTATTGTAACGTATAGCCATTATATCTACATTATCTCTGACCGCTATTGAAAATAATTTTATTTCTAATTAAATCCATTTTTTTAAAATTAGTAAATACAATTACCTTAATGATGGCAAAGCTCTCTTATCACACAGCCATCAACAGATGCAGGATAAAATGAGTATATTAGATGAGAGATCACAACAGCTAGAACTAAAGATTAATAGAGATAAGACCAACATTATGAAAATTAATGCAGTTGGCAATAACCAAATAAAACTAGGAGAAATACCTCTACTAGACGTACAATCTTACATATATCTGGGCAGTAATATAGATAAAGAGGGAGGAACAGAAAATGATACCAAAATAAGGATATCAAAAGCAAGAGGAGCTTTCATTGCACTGGGAAACATATGGAAATCCAAAGAAATTAGGTTAAATACAAAAATAAAAATTTTCAACTCCAATGTTAAGTCGGTCCTATTCTGTTGAACTTTTGAATAGACCCGGCTCAAATAATCCTTCAGATATACTACCAGCAAAAGTAGAGTCACACGTTAACTGTGGAAAACTAAGCAAGAAAGAAATAATGAAAGCCATCAATCTATTAACAAATGGTAAAGCCACAGAACCAGATGAAATTCCTTCGGCAGCCATCAAAGCAGATATTAACACCTCTACCAAGATGCTGCATAATCTAATAGATAAAATTTGGGAGAGGGAAGAAATACCTAAAGACTGGAAAGAAGGTTATATGATCAAACTACCAAAGAAAGGAAGTTTACAGGAGTGCACAAATTAGAGGGGAATTATGCTACTATCAGGCAGCCGCGATAGCTCAGTGGTTAGTGAACTAGACTACAAAGGACAATAGGTCGGGTTCAATCCTGATCGACGGCTTCCTGGTTCACCCAGCATTAATCGGGTACCGGATTTTTTCTGGGAAAGTAAAGCGGCACGGAAGTAATACCGATCACATTACTCCAAAAAACTTGTGCTGAAGGTCTGTAAAAATTATGTTCACTAACACCATATTCCCTATACACAACTTGGCGTGACGGGGCACTTCACTTTTTGTTTGTAAGGCTTTTATCAGTGCTAGGAAAAAAATTAAGCAGAATCATTCTGGAGAGACTAAAAGAGGCCATAGAGAAATATTTGAGAAATTAACAAGCATGTTTTAGGACAAAAACAAATCATGGGCTAATCAAAAATACCCTTCCAAATATAATAATGCATAATAGATGAACAAAGTTTAGATCTACAGTCCCAATGTTATATTGGATTGATAGATTACGAAAAGACATTTGATAGTTTAGACAGAGGAATGCTTTGGAAGTTGTGTCTTACTGAGTCATTATGGAATCTCACAAAGTTTATTAACCTGATAAGAACAATGTCTGAAGGAAGGACAAGCAGTGTGGTGCATGATGGACAGCTTACAGAAGCTTTTGAACTAAGAACAGGAGTAAGGCAGGGATAACTTCTGTCTTCATTTCTCTATCTACTGGCCAGAGATTGAATTACGAAAATAACTCAAAACAGCAGAAATGGAATCTACTGGTCACTGACCAAGCAACTTAATGATTTAGACTTTGCTGACGATATAGCTCTCATATCACTCAACCATCAACATATGCAATATAAAATGAGCATACTTGGTGAGAGATCACAACAGCTGGGACTGAAAATAAATTGTGATAAGACCAAAATTATGAGAATTAATGTAATTGGCAATAATCAAATAAGAACAGGAGAAATACCTCTACTAGACGTACAACCATACATTTATCTTGGCAGTAATATAGACAAAGAAGGAGGAACAGAGAAAGTTACAAAAATAAGGATATCCAAAGCAAGAGGAGCAGTCAATGAACAGGGGAACATATGGAAGTCGAAAGAAATTAGAATAAATAAAAAAAAATAAAACTTTTCAACTCCAATGTTAAGTCAGTATTATTATATGGCTGTGAAACATGAAGAATAACAAAAATTACAATCATGAAGATACAGACCTGCATTAATGGATGTTTACGTAGAATAAAAGGATGGAAATGGCAGGACAAAATCACTAACACAGAATTATGGACGTGTACCAGTCAAATACCTGTGGATAAAGAGATACAGCAACGACGATGGCGCTGGATAGGATACACACTGCGGAAGCCAAATGAGAGTATTATACAGCATGTTTTTTTTGAATCCCCAGGAAAAAAGACAAAGAGGAAGACCAAGGTATTACTGGACAAGATAGATGGAAGCAGATATGATGATGATGGGGAAGATATGGAATGATCCAAAAGAATGGCAATAAGCAGAACAGCTTGGAAAGTGTTTGTTGAAGACCTATGCTCCACAAGGAGCTGAAATTAAGAAGAAGAAGCAATAATGTCTGATATTTATAACAAAATGTAGTCAAAGGGTGAACATAGTTTGACCAACTGATGCGAGAGAAAGATTTAAACGTGCTACCAAAGTAATCAATAAATGTTAAAAGCAAACTAGATCACACAATTTATCATGAATAAGATGTATCGATATATTATTGGGAACACACAAAATATAATAGCAGGACAGGCCAACAAAAGTAAAAAAAGAAAAATAAACTCCCAAACTTCACCATTACTTGGCGCTGAAAGAAGGCTAATGAGGAAGAAATGAAAGGGATTCTATTACATTACAATGTACTGTTAAAGGCTAATGAGGAAGATATGAAGGGGGATTCTATTACATTACAGTTTACTGTTAAAGGCTAATGAGGAAGAAATGAAGGGGATTCTATTACATTACAATGTATTGTTAAAGGCTAATGAGGAAGAAATGAAAGGGATTCTATTACATTACAATATATTGTTAAAGGCTAATGAGGAAGAAATGAAGGGGATTCTATTGCATTACAGTGTACAGTTAAAGGCTAATGAGGAAGAAATGAAGGGGATTCCATTACATTACAATATAGTGTTAAAGGCTAATGAGGAAGAAATTAAGGGGATTCTATTACATTACAATGTACTGTTAAAGACTAATGAGAAAGAAATGAAGGGGATTCTATTACATTACAATGTATTGTTAAAGGCTAATGAGGAAGAAATGAAGGGGATTCTATTACATTACAATGTATTGTTAAAGGCTAATGAGGAAGAAATGAAAGGGATTCTATTACATTACAATATATTGTTAAAGGCTAATGAGGAAGAAATGAAGTGGATTCTATTGCATTACAGTGTACTGTTAAAGGCTAATGATGAAGAAATGAAGGGGATTCCATTACATTACAATGTACTGTTAAAGACTAATGAGGAAGAAATGAAGGGGATTCTATTACATTACAGTGTACTGTTAAAGACTAATGAGGAAGAAATGAAGGGGATTCCATTACATTACAATGTACTGTTAAAGGCTAATGAGGAAGAAATGAAGGGGATTCTATTACATTACAATGTACTGTTAAAGGCTAATGAGGAAGAAATGAAGGGGATTCAATTACATTACAATGTACTGTTAAAGACTAATGAGGAAGAAATGAAGGGGATTTAATTACATTACAATGTACTGTTAAAGACTAATGAGGAAGAAATGAAGGGAATTCCATTACATTACAGTGCACTGTTAAAGGTTAATGAGGAAGAAATGAAGGGGATTCTATTACATTACAGTGTACTGTTAAAGGTTAATGAGGAAGAAATGAAAGAGTCTCTTTCACATTGCAATGTACTGTTTATTATTGAATGTTTGTGTTATGTTATAATGCACATTATGGAGTGGCAATCGTTATTTGTAGCCCACTAATGAGAATGGAACAGCTGAATTGTATTGCTGTACCTGGACACACACACAACATGATGAGACGCAAAGATATCAGTATCAGGTCGTATGCCTTATACAGAACTTTACATTCATCATAGCCTCGACTGAAAAAATCACGATCTCTAGTCAGATCTCCAGCAGAACGTTGCTTTCACTTTCTGTGCGGTTTCGCCTTATGTCTTTTGGCGTGTGCTGAGACTGCCATGATGGGGGCTACAGCTACCTTTCTTTGTTTGGAGATGAAATATTAATTCGGATGATTCCACTGGCACGGACGGTTGAGCAATTATGGATTTTAATTCGATTGCAGTGATACCGGGGCCTTCCATAACCATAAATGCATTTCTATCTCGAGCTCGATCTCCCACAGAAAATTGCATTCACAACAGCCCGTCTGAAAGAATCACTATCTCTAAGGAGATCTCACACACGACGTTGCATTCACCACATCCCGTCTGAAAGAACCACTATCTCAAGGGACTTCTCACACACGACGTTGCATTCCCAACAGCCCGTCTGATAAAATCTCCAGTCAGATCTCCCACAGAACTTTGCATTCATCACAGCCCGTCTGAAAGAATCAGTGCATCTAGCCATATCTCCAACAGAACGTTGCGTTCATCACATGACACCTGAAATAATCTCTGTCTCTAGCCAGATCTCCCATTTCTCATGTTTTCATGTCCAATATTTCCTTGATGGTTTTAAACCACCCTCTTCTTGGTCTGTCCCTGATGCGCCGCCCAGGAACCATATCCTCCATTATTGTTCTTTCCAGCCCTCTGTAATTTTTGACGCGGCCATAGCATTTTGATTTCCGCTGTTGAATGTTGTTTATAAGCCAGTTCCTTTTAATTTGTAAGTCTTTTAATATGTTTTCGTTGCTATTTTTCAATATTTTAGAAGGTATCTTAAAAAATTATCTGTGGCCTTTTGTTTCGAATGAATCGACTTTCTTCCTTGCTCTTTTGCGCGATTGTCTAGGATTCACAACCATTTGTTGTTATGGGAAAGATACATGCCCCCTAATTAATTTTAATTTCACTGCCTTGCTGGTACTGTGCCACATGTTCTAAAATGTTTTTGTTTCTATTGCTAATTGTTTCTTTTTTTAATCTCTTCCTGGCAATATCCATTGCTAGTTACTACAGATTCCAGATATTGATAGTTTGTTACAATTTCACGATCTTCAATGTTGATGATGATATTGAGTCGGTTGAAGTATTACTTTGTCAATGACTATTATCTTAGTTTTCTTTTTGTTGAGATAGAGGCTTTGGAAAGAGATTAATGGACAAGAAAGAATGTAGAGAGGCCAGACAATTTGAGAGAAACGGTTTTTTTTAGGAAGTGAACAAAAGAACTGGAAACGATTAAAGAACATTCTAAACGAATGTGAAGAACTTTCCTCTCTTTTTTCCATTTACACAAAATGCATTGACAAATAAGAGTCTGACTCGTTGGAATGTTCCTTTCAAATGAGTTTGTTTATAGCTCATTTTGTTTAACCAGAATACGTGCAGAAGATACGGATCCGATGTGGTTCTCGTGGACAACGGTGAAGAGAACGAGTTCCTTCAACAACAAATGATTCTATTAGATAGTGAGTTCTTATTTATCCTTTGTTTAAAATATTATGCTAACTACATTTAGCGTATTTTTTACAACATTTTTATTTTTAGTATAAACAGACAGCTGACTTCCTGAGAGTCTGGAATCCTACTCTGATTGAGTCTTGATCGCAGAGAGAGAGAGAGAGAGAGAGAGAGAGAGAGAGAGAGAGAGAGAGAGAGAGATTTTCAGTATTTATTTTACAATTTTTTTTTTCATTTTTCATATTTTACAAAGTTACGTATTTACATTACAACAGTTGTAAACTGACAACTAAAACAAAAGCCACAGTTTGCAACGCCTGCATCAATAGTATCCTTCTGTATGGCTGGGATTCACCCACAGATTATGCAAAGCAGGAGAGAATGGTAAATACATCTCATGTGCGATGCTAGCGCTGTATTCATGGTATCATCTGGAAGGATAAAGTGACAAACACGGAGGTCGTCACTCGAACCGGATTCATGGACGTGTATAAACGGTGACATGACGAATCTGAACATAAACCACGCAATCTAGGAAGAAAAAACCTGCAAACCGCAATCTTTGATTACACACACTAAAATTCCAACTCAAACAAGAAGCAGACAGATTCATAGAAATAATTAAATTCACGTCAAAAGAAAAAGGCAGCCTCGATAGTTCACTGGTTAATGAACTGGACTACAAAGGATAGGAGGTAGGATTCGATCCCGATCCACGGCTTCTGGTTCACCCAGCCTTTAATGGGTACCGGATTTTTTCTGGGAAAGTAAAGCGGCACGGGCGTAATACCGACAACATTACCCTAAAAATCATGTGCCGAATGTCTGTAAAATGTATGGTCACTAATACCATATTCCTTATATGCCACTTGGCGTGGCGGGAGTATTTTTTACTTTTACTCAAAAGAAAAGAAAAAAAAAACTAGTGTTTCCTAGAGACGCTGCAAAATCCATAGTCATCTGTGATTGACAGAGGCTACTACTAAAATATATATTCCAGGCACGATATAATTTTGATCTGTTCTCTCTTTATCATGTTCGATATTCCATCTTTCTCTGTGTTGTTTGTTATCTTTCTCAAGCATCTCATTGTCAACATACAAATTACATTCAGCTTATGTTATTAAAAAGGTGACGATTTTTTTGTTCATACCGAGAACTACGGTGCTTGTAACCCTCTAGAAGATTAGTATAGTTGATTTTCAATAGTTGTGCGCCTTAGTGTAGTGCTGACCACCCAGACATGTTAGATGTGTTGATTAACCACTGTCTATGTGATTTAATTTAAATGTAGAGATACTTTGTCGATAACAGTTTTAAAACAAAATTTCAAACATTTTAATTTTCAGTCAAAAAAATGTGGATTAGAGGTATGATGTCTTCATATCAAGGAGACAAAAACTGGTACATAGGAACAGGAATCCTGATAGGCTATCTTAACTTTGCAGTGGAAGAACCAAATTACGTATGTAAGTATTATGTTAAAACTCTCATCACTAACATAGAATTATGGAAATGTACCAGTCAAGTACCAGTAGATAAAGAGATACAGCGAAGACGAGGTCGCTGCATCGGACACACACCGCGGAAGCCAACTGAGAGTATTACACAACAGGCCTTTTTTTTAGAATCCCCAGGGGAAAGACAAAAAGGAAGACCAAGGAATTCTTGAAGAAGAAAGATAGATGCAGAGATGAAGATGATGGGGAAGATATGGCATGATCTTAAAAGAATGGCAAGAAACAGAATGACTTGGAAAGTGTTTGTTGAAGACCTATGTTCCACAGGGAGCTGAAAGGTAGAAGAAGAAGAAGATGTTAAAAATTGGTTTTTTGTTTGTTTCTTTTTTACGATGGCTCGGATGGAAAGGGGAAAAAATGAGGGGGGAAGGTGGTTGTGTCTTCAGAAAAGACGTAGACTGCTGGACATGAGCGTCCAGGGTTCGATCCCAACCACAGGCAGTGGGAAGTTTAGTCAAAATCGAACTATATTTGTGTCGGGGTTTTCCCCTTCTCAGCTCTTTGGGCAGTGACATCCGTCGCCTAGCCCTCTAGGGAAACGAAGGTAAGGAGGAAGTCCCATGTGCACGCATGCACGTAAAAGAATTTTAAACAGTTTAAAACTTGAAAGTAAACCAAAAATGGCCGCTGTTCGGGCACGAAATTGTTAATCGAAATCTACCTACGCCGGAAGATGCATGTTCGGGGTCGAAAGGCGCAGATGTCGCCGCTTTACCGCAAGCTAGCGACACATCTCCTCTTAACTGCTGAACGGGAAGAAGAAGAAACATTTTTGTTTCACTTTAGCAGCTTAGTAATGGCAGGAATGCCTTCTCTCTCTATTACTCTTTCTGCTGGTCATAGACTGAATTATGAAGCTAATGCAGAACATAAGAATTGGAATCCAGTGGTCACTGACCAAGCAACTTAATGATTTAGCACTTTGCTGACGACATAGCTCTTTTATCACATAATTATCAATGGATACAAGATAAAATGACAATACTTGATGAGAGATCACAATAGCTAGAACTGAAAATAAATTTAGAAAAAGCCAAGATAATGAGAAGTTATGCATCATCAATCATCAAATAACACGAAGAGAAATGCCGCTACCAAACGCAAAATCATACAAATATTTCTGGTCTGTAATATACACAAAGAAAGAGGAATAGAGAATGATACAAAAATAAGATTACAAAAAGCAATAGCAGCATTCATTGCACTGGGAAACATACAAATAAAAAAACATTAGGTTACATTAAAAAATACACGTTTTCAAACCAATGTTAAATCAGTCTTATTATATGGCTGCGAAGCATGGGGAGTATCATGGATCCCAATCACGAAGATAAAAACATTCATTAATGGATGTGTGTGCAGAATAAGAGGGTGGAATTGGTAGAGCAAAACCACTAACATAGAATAATGGGGCAAGTACAAGTCAAATACCAGTGGATAAAGTTTCAACGAAGACGACGGGGCTGTATAGGACAATCACTGTAGAAGTTACATGAGGGTAATACACGACAAGCCATTTTTTAAAATCCTTGTGGAGGAGACAAAGAGAACACTATCATATACACGGAAAAGGCAGGTGGAAGTAGAAATTAAAAGAACAGGGAAAACATGAAACGATGTTAAATGATTGGCAAGAGGCAGAACAGCTTGGGCAGGGTTTGTTGACAGTCAGCAGAGAGTTGAAGGGAGGAGGAAGAAAAGATTAATGATGGAATGTGACCGATATATGTGACTTATGTGATATTAAAAATATCGTTTAATTAAGTCTCAATCATTGTATGATGGTGGTATAGTCATTCCCAATGTTACATTAAGATGGTAGATGTACAGCAGAGGTGAGATACAGAATGACTCAGGCAAAAGCAGCTTTCCAAAAAAATGAGGAAGATACTATGCAATCCATTTTTGACAATAGAAACAAGAAAAAGAGTTCTTAAATGTTATGTAGAGCCAGTCTTAACATATGTATGTGAATCATGGACAATAGGACAACAGATAAGAAAATCACTGGAGTCTGTAGAAATGTGGTTTTACAGAAGAATACTAAGAATAGCATGGACAGCTAAGAAGAGTAATGAAAACGTTCTGAAAGAGGCCAAAGCAAAATGAGAGCTATTTTCCAATATTAGGAAGAAACAATCATCATTTTTTTGGTGTAGTAATGAGAAGAGAATAGCTGGAATATCTTGTAACAACTGGGAAAACTGAGAGACGAAGAGATAGAGGGAAGCAAAGAAAGAAGATACCAGACAGCTTAAGAGAATGGCTTGGCAGAACATCAACAATAGATATTCTCTCTCTCTCTCTCTCTCTCTCTCTCTCTCTCTCTCTCTTTCTGCGAGCAATACTCAATCAAAGTAGGATTCCAGACTCTCTCATGAAGTCAGTTGTCTATTTAAGCGAATCGATTGCCCCATATAGTTTTTCTTCCAGGGAGGTGGGCGTGGACCACATTGCTCTTCTCAAGTTTGAGTCTGATTGATTACTTGTTAAAACGTTGCACTGTTATTGAGTTATTGAGTTATTTGCGGGTCATCATCATTGCACTCCGAACATGTCCATAGGTGCTCAGATCCCCTCCTCAGCAATTCCCTCAGTGTCCAGCGACTGACGACTCCAGTTCTATGTTGGTTGATAAGTATTCTTACACGGCCACTAAGTTTCTCATTTCTGGCCGTGCCCATCTTAACTCCCATTTCCATCATCCGAAGAAGTGACGTTGATCTGTGTTTGTTGAGGTCCTGTGCTCTTCCAACATCTCGAAGGGCATTGATGATGTCCGCCCGATCCATCGGTTGCCCGTCCTCAACGAAAGCGCAGCTAGCCAACCTGTCCGCTCTCTCATTTCCCCGTACTCCCGCATGTCCAGGGACATAGACAAAGGTGACCTTACGTATTTTGGATTTCTGCAACGACTCTACCCATTGCATGCGTACAAAGCCCGCCTCCACTTTTTTTATCATGCTCATCGAATCACTCAGTATACATACGTGGGTGTAGTCTTGTGACTCTAACCATTTGAATGCCTTGGTCACTGCCATCACCTCCATTGTCATGCTACTCGTGGTCATGGCGTATGCACCACTGTCTTCCTTGGCTATTCTGCCTGCCCAGCGTGCTGTAAATGCCCATGCACTTCTTTCGTGTCGTCTTACAGATCCGTCTGTATAGATGACTGCATCTTTCTCATCGATATTATCGCAGATGAGACCGTTGACCTCAGCATTAACCACGACCGGGTTCTGTTCCCTACTTTTCCTGTCGAGTGTGACAATACATGAGAAAGTTCCCTTGAATGACGTAGGCACCGGTATCCACTCCTCACCAACGCTGATATTGGTAATCCCACAGACCTGTTTGATGACATCTTCTGCCTGGCCCACCCATGATTTGCCTCTTTTTAGCCTGGTACCTTTCTCTGTGTTGAGCACGTGGTGCAATGGATGCTCTGTATCTGTACTAATCTTCAGGTATGCTCGTGCTCTCCAGATCTTAATTCTGTCATCCATGGTTGGAAAGTCAAGAAGATACCTCATTGCTACACATGGAGTGTCCCTCGTACATCCCAATCGTACGTTGCACTGTGTTCTGCGCCAGTCGCCTAGTGCGTCCGATTTCAGCCAGCATTTTATTCAGGTTTGCTTTCCTTAGCCTTTGATTGTCCCCAATCTTCCTGCAAGACAGCAGATTGTCTTACCTGTAGGAGGATTCTGCCCTTAGATGGTCGGCTTTCCCAGGTTTACGAACACCATCTGCCCAAGCTTGATGTAGTAATTAGTTGGTGATTAGACCATCACAATCACACATCAAACAACAGACTATAAGACCCTCCTAACTATCACGCATTTCCAGGAGTCTCACCGATGCTGACAAGTCATGTTATGACAAGTATTTTAAACTACTAAAAGTTCCACCAGGTATATACAAATATATGATGAAACATGTAATTTACTATTAACAGTAGATATGGTAAATAACTGTCGAGATCGAAACTTGTAGAGTGACATCATGACCTACGCCAGCAGGCCCGGTACTTGATGATGATGATGTTGTTAGCTACAGTATTATTCGATCATTTTTTGCTGTGCTAACAATAAGTTTACAATGTTTTCTTAATACAATATTCCCATTACATATTGATTTACTTAATCTAATGTATCTTTGGTCCCTCACCTTGTTTGAGATATGAATAATCATTTCATTTTTGGTAATTATAGCTGGAGAACGAACTCCTAAACATTTTTCACATTTGTTTTGTCCTTCTTCGACGGGTTTTATTCTTCACGTTTGGTACATATCTTTTTGGTCAGATCGTGTTCAGAATTGTATTGAAATTGTAAGAGAAAAAGAAGGACAATGGAATGACGTCGAATGTTATACCAACAATATATTTGTTTGTGAACAAATGTAAGTATACATCTTTTTTCAGCTTTTCATCCTGATATTATTAAAACAGGTAAATGAATTTAAATATTTGAAAACTTTGATGACCTCAGACGGAAGATGTACAAAAGAGGTGAGATGCAGAATGGCTCAGGCAAAAGCAGCTTTCCAAAAAATACTATGCATTCAATTTTTGACAATAGAAACAAGAAAAAGAGTTCTTAAGAGCCAGTCTTAACATATGGATGTGAATCATGGACAATAGGACAACAGACAAGAAAATCACTGGAGTCTGAGGAAATGTGGTTTTACAGAAGAATGTTGAGAATACCATGGACAGCTAAGAAGAGTAATGAAAATGTTCTGAAAGAGGTCAAAGCAAAAAGAGAGCTAATTTCCAATATTAGGAAGAAACAATCATCATTTTTTGGCCATGTAATGAGAAGATAACAACTGGAATATATTGTAACAACTGGAAAAATTGAGGGGCGAAGAGATAGAGGGAAGCAAAGAGAAAAGATACCAGACAGCTTAAGAGAATGGTTTGGCAGAAGGTCAACAACAGAAATGATAAAGAACTGTCGAGATCGAAAGTTGTGGAGAGACATAATCACCTACGCCAGTAGGCCCGGTACTTGATGATGATGATCCTGATATTTCAGTCTAGAAAGGAAAGTGTAGTCTCATAGCTGATGTTGTAATGACTGTTATTAATATCAGTTTACAAGCTCAACTGAGGCGGCCAGTTCACTCCCCCTAGCCCCCAAGAGAATACTAACAGAACATTGTTAGAAAAGCCATGGGTAGACTGCGTGAGGCTTTTAAGACGGAAAGTAATATTAATTCATCTGGGAAGTGATCCCTGAATCTTCAGGTTGCCAGGTGAGATCACTAACCTCACCGTCACCTGACAATCTCTACAGATTCTCGTTGCTGCATAACTTATAGCAATAGCTTATCATCATGTGCCATACCGGCTGGTGTAGGAGTTCATGTCCTTGCACAATCTTCTATCTACAGGGTATATAGCATAGGGGTATCGGGTTATAGTTCTGCCCTAAGAAAATAGGGAGTAAGTAACTCCATTCCTCCCCTAGTCTTAGGGACACCCTTGGGCAAGGTGAAGCTCCCGTTTATCCCGCCTATCAGGGTTATTTGAAGCCATTGGAGCAGGTGGTGGATGCTGTTGTAGGAGCAGCCAAACAAGTTAAGGTTCCCACTCAGCGATCGCAGGCAGAAGATCTCATGTATAGAGACAATGGCTGCGATCTCCGACTAGTACAGTCACTGCCAAGAAGGAAAGGAAAGGCAAACTACCTTCTTATTCTGCCTAGAATAATCATGACAAAATTTATAGTACAAGCTAACAATAACATTCATTGAATAAGTAAGCAACTATACAATTTCATTGACAGTTGCAATTACATAAACAATTGACACAGAAAGAACACACGCAGAAAAAAGAACGGGATACAGTGAATTAGCAAATTAAAAAGTGAATCCACCGATATCTTTCGTTCATACAATTCCGTAACATAATGATACGAGTGTTCTTTATTCATCATCATCATTGGGTGCTGTCTCAGCATAGAAGGTTAGCTATCAATGAGCGTTATTCCGCTCTCTCTCTCTCCCTCTCTCTCTCTCTTGCTTTGATAGTGCAGGTTGTCGTAGGCTGACTTGTCCATCTTTTGATGTTACTATTCCATGTGTGTCTTCGACTGCCTCTACTTCATTTACCTTGTTCTTTCCCTTCCGTGATTACTTTTAGTAGGCTGTTGTGTCTTTTAACATGCCCCAAAAATCTCGCTTGTCTTGTCTGAATTGTGTTTAGCAGTTATTTTAATTTTTAGTTGTTTTAAGACTTCATCATTTGTTTTATTTCCTCCCCATCCAATTAATTATTAACGTGGTAAAAATTTCATCAACTCCACTCATTATCCAAATAATATCAAAAATGACGTTTGCTTTGTCATTTGTATAAACGTAACCGATATGTTTAAGTTAACAGACTAAATGTCGTAGAACTGTTACAGTAAACGATATTTGTTGGTAACCTTTTCACATGCCAGAGCCATTTATATTATTGTCTTTTAATAAAGCTTAGAAGAGTGCCGAAACTATGATATAGAGATATCTGTAAATCATCTCTGAATGACTTCTCCATCTGTGAAAATGACTGGGAGCATCTGGCAAGTGATCACACATCATGGAGAGCATGCATATGGAATGGTATAACATCATTTGAGACTGTGCTAAGGTACAACTTAAAAGAGAAAAGACTCATGAAAAATGATGGAAAACCCTGTGAATCAGTGCTGTGGACTTGTTCATTCTGTGACCGTGTATGTTTGTCAAACATTGGTAGAAGTAGCCACGAGAGTTTTCCTCATTTCTTTTTTTTTTTTTGTCGTATTTAGTCTGTTATAGGCATTATATTTTATATTAAACTGACATAAGTATATTCTTAAAGGAAATCCCGTTTCATGAGCTGTGATCTTTCCTTTCTCCTTTGCTGGCAATGACCAATGTTTGACACTTGCTGAAATAACAAATTGTATATTTATCTTTTTACTTCCATTACCTTATACAAAGATATTACCTCCGATATCTGTCCGATTATTTTATTTGTTTGTTGCATTTGTTTTCATTGGTGTCCATTATTGCTACAATCTCGATACTTCTGGCGCTGCTTTACATCTCATATGGTTAGTTGGGATTCTCGTCATTCTACAATCTCGATACTTCTGGCGCTGCTTTACATCTCATATGGTTAGTTGGGATTCTCGTCATTCTACAATCTCGATACTTCTGGCGCTGCTTTACATCTCATATGGTTAGTTGGGATTCTCGTCATTCATTTCTTTTCTGGGCGAATTGTTTGATCTATCAAGTGAGTCTATGCCTGCAAACGCTGCTTCTCTTTTCAGTGTTCTCATCTGTGTTTCTCTAGGTTTTCATCTGTTTCTGTATCCTACTGTTTCTTATATAAGAGCCCGACATATGTCCATCTTCTCCTAATCATGGACGAGATCGTTAGATGCATAGCCATATAATACTTCCGAAAAAATGTGAATTCTGTTACTTGTTTCAGTTCTTTGTTTTCAATGTTAATCCGGGATGGTTTCTCTTTTCTTGTTAATTGTAATGATCATACTATTTTGTCCTGTGATCAAATGTCTCCTGTATTTATTACAAAAATGTGAATTCTGTTACTTGTTTCAGTTCTTTGTTTTCAATGTTAATCCGGGTTGGTTTCTCTTTTCTTGTTAATTGTAATGATCATACTATTTTGTCCTGTGATCAAATGTGTCCTGTATTTATTACCATTTTCTTCTATTTTATCCTTTACTTATTTAGACCTCACAACTTAGCCGAGGATGAGACGACAACCACAGAGGCAAGTTTCAACCCACAACTATGTCTTTGTAAATATTGAACTCTCAAATTGTCCAACAGATTTAAATTGCAATATCATTTTTCCCCCTCTATTGCAGCCAATATTTGAATTTGGTTGGTTCTGATATATTAATTTATTGAATTAAAATGAATACATAAGAAATAACAAATCAACTAAAATAAAAACCAATATATTATATTTTATTGTGTTATCAGTTCTTATGTTACTTATTCTTTAACTTTTCTCTCTACCCTAGTGTATGTTTGTGTGTCACAGATAATCACATCTGTATACATCTCTATGGATGGAAAGATTGATGGTGCGGCGAAACCCACTGTTTCACTGGCTGAAATGTCATCATAGGGGGTACCGTCTATTAACATCTCATTTCACTTGTTCCAATTGCGTTTCTTGTTCTCTTTTCATTTTTAGTTGTTTTGAGACTTCATCATTTATTTTATTTGATTACCACCCAGTTCTTCCTATTCTATAGTACGGTGTTCGAGACACGCGGTAGACAGAAAGGATTTTTTTTCTATCGGGGGTGAAATAAAAAGTCTCCCACGTCATGGCGACTGCTTTGACCAAACGGCCTCTATCCCTCTAGTTCTGTATTGAGCCTCCTCCCTCTCCCCACCCCCGCTTCCGTTGGCATACACCAGCTATGGTGATATGTGTGGTAAATATTGTATACATCCATTCTGTTGACTATCCTTAGTACGTTTGCTTGTAAATAAAACTAAAAAAGCAAGAAGGACTTACAATGAAACATCTGTCTATGGCGTACGATTTGAGGCAGAGAATTTTGTGATGGAAGTGGGGGCAGAGAATGCTGTGATGGAAGTAGGGGCAGAGAATGCTGTGATGGAAGTGGGGGCAGAGAATGCTGTGATGGAAGTAGGGGCAGAGTATGCTGTGATGGAAGTGGGGGCAGAGAATGCTGTCATGGAAGTGGGGGCAGAGAATGCTGTGATGGAAGTTGGGGCAGATAATTTTGTAATGGAAGTGGGGGCAGATAATTTTGTGATGGAAGTGGGGGCAGAGAATGCTGTCATGGAAGTGGGGGCAGAGAATGCTGTCATGGAAGTGGGGGCAGAGAATGCTGTCATGGAAGTGGGGGCAGAGAATGCTGTGATGGTTTTGGGGCAGATAATTGTGTGATGGAAGTGGGGGCAGAGAATGTTGTAGTGGAAAGGATGTGGGAAATGTTTTGGTGGAATAGAGGTGTAACATGTTATAAAAGAAAGGAGGAGACACTGGAAGAGATGAGAAGAATGCTGTGTTGGGAAAAGCAGACAAATGGTGTGGTTGAACAGAACCGGGGAATAACATTCTGTAAGCGATGCTGAGAATAATATGGTGGAATAGAGTGTGTTAGTCTGTTATGGAAGCGAGAAGGAAATGCTACTGTCGAAATAGCTGAAATGCTGTAGTAGAAGATCTCATGATAGCGAGCCCTGGCCATTTACAACTACAGCAGTCAACGTTCTGACTTAAGTTGGCTCAGGAGCTGGACTGGATTCTGAAGGGCAAGATGTCAGCGATCAATTTGATATTCGTAACGTAGAATGAAGAAAACATACAGATCACAACGCACGCTCAACGCTGTACGTGTGCAGAAGACAAAGTGACAATAAAATGACGACGCTAATTTATCCAATCACCCTTCATTAAATTAAGGGAGCTCGACGTGAGAAATGTATGAAACTATTTTATGAATTCGGGTGTCCGGTTAGCGCAATCGATAGGCGGTTGCCTTACCACGGCAACAGCCGGGGTTCGTACCCTGGCGAGGACACCTGGGTTTTACTAATTCCCTAAAAATTAGTAGGAGCCGCGATAGCTCAGTGGTTAGTGAACTGGACTACTACGGACAAGGGGTAGGGTTCGATCCCAACCGACGGCTCCGGGTTCACCCAGCCTTAAATGGGTACCGGATTTTTTCTGGGAAAGTAAAACAGCACGGGCGTAATACCGACCACATTACCCCAAAAATCATGTCCTGAAGGTCTGTAAAATATAGGGTCACTAACACCATATTTCCCTATACGCCACTTGGCGTGACGGGGGGTACTAACTAACTAAATTTTATGAATTCGTTACGCTATTTTACCCCCGTTACGCTATTTTGTTCTGGTTAGTATAAGGCTCCTGTATCGCTGCAATCAAATTAAAATCCATAATTGCTCAACCGCCCGTGCCAGTAGAATCATCCGAATTAAAACATATCTCATTGAGGGATCCAAACAAAGGAAGCTGCAGTCCCCAACTTTGCAACTACAGCACACGCAAAAAAACATAAGACCAATTGGCACCGACAGTGAAATCAACTGAACTGTCCTTCGTCACACGATATAGTCATTTATCGTAAGCAATTGGAAAATCTAAACACGATCCGGATGAATAACACAGTTCACGGTGTGCACAGAGCTCTAAACTCAGTAGCTCCGGCAGTAAGCCGGACTTGAAATATTAGGAAACTGCAACAAGGAAAAATGTTCAGGACTCAATGTTTCTTGCAGCCATACTGATCGGTATTCCAATGATCTCCTGTTACATGATGGATCTGATCGAAATCAAAACTGATATCTGAATATACAAATAGGGGTTTCAACACATTCTCTTCGACACAAAGACAAGCGGACACATACATCGGTTACGGCAAAGCTACACAGACTGTTGTTTACAGAATCGATGAAGTCCTGGAGAGGAAAAAAAATACGTTTATCTAGGTCTTCTAGGCATCAAATACAGAATAGTTTATTCAACATTTCAGTAAACAAAGTACACAAAGACATTTGCCCTGCTATTCCACAGTTGCTCATCTGATTGCATATAAAATAAATGTGATCCTGTGTCATTGTTATAATGGTGACTTGTCTTTTAATCTAACTTTTCAGAACATATATGATCTTATGTTTCACAAATAAAGTGTTCTTGTCACCAGGTTGTTGATTGTATTCCCTGATACTTTATCCACCAACATAATGGATATGTGAGCTCAATACTGGCCACGATACGCTGTATATTAAAGTCATCATATAACCTTTTCAAGCAGAAATATTGACTTCATCATCAGTGTAGAACATAGCCAGTAATGATACACAGCCAGGAAAATAGTTTAATCCAGACATTCTATTATATGCATATTTTCAAATATCACCAAATTCCATGCCTGCTAGCGTAGGTGATCATGTCTCTCCATGTTTCGATCTCGACAGTCACTTATTATTTCCGCTGTTGACCCTCCGTCAAGCCATTCTCTTAAGCTGTCTGGTATATTTTATCTTTGCCTCCCTCTATTTCCACGTCCCTCAATCTTCCCAGTCGTCAGAATACATTCTAGCTGTCCTCTTCTCATCACATGGCTAAAAATCAATGACCACCTTTACCTAACATTGAAAATTAACTGGATTTTAACCGGTCTCCCTGAAAACGTTCTCACCCCTCTTCCTAGCCACCACTGACACTCCAAACACACCCCTGCAACATCACATCTACACAGACTCCAGCAATCCCCTTGTCCACTGACACTCCCAACACACCCCTGCAACATCACATCTACACAGACTCCAGCAATCCCCTTGTCCACTGACACTCCCAACACAACACTGCAACACCAAATTTGCACAATCTCCAACGATCCCCTTGTCCACTATCCCATTGTCCATAATTGACATCCATATGCCAGGACCGTCCCCACATAACACAAAGAACTCTCTCTCTCTCTCTCTCTCTCTTGTTTTCATCGTCAGAAACGGACCGTACATATCTTTTTCATCCTTTGGAAAGCTTTTTTTGCCAGAGACATTCCGCACCTTACCCCAGCCGTACACCTACCATCTGAGACCAAAACTCCTCTGAGACACTCAAACCCACCTGTTTTAACATTCCTCCACCTGTCTCCATTGTGCACTGCAACGATATCTTATTCCTTGTTGCTACCACCACCCCTGTCATTCTGCCACTGAGGCTATGTCCTTGACCCTCGCCTTTATCGATCACAATGTCCAGTACTTCCCACAACTTATCTTCACTCCCATGACCAAGACGGTATCATCATACATGAGGCCACTCACACTGTGACCTCAAATTATTATTCCAAGCATTTCCTTATAGATCTTGAAATAATCTCACTATACACATGAATTAAATCTGATGACAGTACACAACTTTGCCTAACACTCTGTTTTATTTGTTGAAACATTCCCAAATGATTCCCAGTTCTTATGGCCGCTGTTTGCTGCCTGTACATGTTCTTTATTATTCTTAGATTTTTGCTGTCTGCGTTTATGTTTTCTAAAATTTTGATTATTTCTTGCTGCTTTACTTTGTCAAATACTGTTCAAATATACAATACAAATATATTAAGTCAGTTTTCTTAAGATTCCAAACAAGAAACAGTAAGTTCCAGGCTTTGGATTGATCACGTCCTGATCCACTGTACATTTGTGACAGGTTTCACTCAGAAGATAATATTCACCTCAATGACTATACTTCTGTTTCGAAATGCACTGACGTTTTCTAAAGAAACAATGAACGTCTGTATCGTAAATAATAGAACACATATTTGTATAGACTACTTCTCTTTAATTTTACGACATATTTGACCTCACTTGATAGAAAAATTGAACAAAGACCACCACCGAGAATTTTACACTAATCTTCTTCTTTTTCTTCTACTTTTCTCTTTTTCACTGATACCTAAAAGGTGTTGTGGTTTATATCATTTGTCGTTCTTGTGCTGCTCGAATTGTCTGAATTAGTGATTTTCCTTTGTTGTTACATGTCTCTGTCACTACATCTATCCATCTTCTTCTGGGTCTTCCTCTTGGTCTTTTTCCATGCATTCTCGAGAAGAACGCCCTTGATGGTGATTGGTAAGGATTCATTCTGACCAGGTGGCCAAACCATTTAAGTTGTTGTTGTTCTATATATTCTTGGCAGGGTTTTGTTCCTACTATTTTTCTTATGGTTTCGTTTGGTATTCTATCTCTTTTTGTGTTGTTTGTTACTTTTCTCAAGCATCGCATCTCACATGTATTGATCTATATTAAAACACTAATAACATACATAAATAAGCTAAGCAGGGACGATGGAGGTTGATATGTCATGTTTGGTATGTCAGAGTGACTCTAACAGGTCTAGCGAAAGCATAAGGATCGCTGAGTGAGTAATAATAACATATCTCATATATCGATCTATAGTGTGGCACATGTATCAGACCAATTACATCATCGGAAATGCTGTAAAATAAACACTCGGGTTTTAATTATAAACAGGCAATTGTTGTACTTGAGAGCTGGAACACATTTTCTGCTAAAGCTGAATTTACTCATGAAAGCAGTAGGTCAATATTTTCAAGTTTAAAATGATCTACAACCCAACTTACTATTCACTGATTAAAACGTTACAGAATTCTACATGCAAAAGTCATCCCCTGAATGGATTTGATAAAATACGGTTATGGTTATAGAAGGCCCCGGTATCACTGCAAACGAATTAAAATCCATAATTGTTCAAAAGCCCGTGCCAGTGGAATATCCGTATTAATATATCATCTCCCAAACAAAGAAAGCTAGCTGCAGTCTCCATCATAGCAGTATCAGCAACAGCCAAAAGACATAAGGCGCAACCACACAAAAAGCGAACACAACCATTTAATATTTATAGAATAGTAAAAAAAAAATCAATAATAAACGAACACAAAAAGCGAACACAGCCGCGTCACGCCAAGTAGTGTATAGGGAATATTGCGTTAGTGACCATAATTTTTACAGACCTTTGCAACGTGATTTTTGGGGTAATGTGGTCGGTATTACTCACGTGCCGCTTTACTTTCGGAGAAAATTATCAGATACCTATTTAAGGTTAAACAAGAAAAAGAGTTCTTAAATGTTACGTAGAGCCAGTCTTAACATACGGATGCGAGTAATGGACAATAGGACAACAGACAAGAAAATCACTGGAGTCTGTAGAAATGTGGTTTTACAGAAGAATGTTGAGAATAACATGGACAGCTAAGAACAGTAATGAAAAGGTTCTGAGAGAGGTCAAAGCAAAAAGAGAGCTAATTTCCAATGTTAGAAAGAAGCAATCATCATTTTTTGGCCATGTAATGAGAAGAGAACAACTTGAATATATTGTAACAACTGGAAAAATTGAGGGACGAAGAGATAGATGGAAGCAAAGAGAAAAAATAACAGACAGCTTGAGAGAATGGCTTGGCAGAAGGTCAACAGCCGAGATCGAAGGTTGTGGAGAGACATGATCACCTACGCCAGTAGGATCGGTGCTTGTTGTTTGTAGTGTAGGTCACTAACCAATGTACTATTTCGGGACCGATT
>JAVIAB010000059.1:62611177-62736177 GCA_032433765.1 Megaustenia siamemsis | reverse complement strand
TTTAATATTACCTTCTTGTGTTTTGACCACAAATATATAATTTTATATAAGATCTATAACAAGTGTCATGTAACAATGATACTCTTTAAGATAATGTTGAAAAGAATCAGTGACACGATTAGACATTACATTCGTGAAGACTAGTGTTATTATGTGGATTGAAAAGGTACAGGAGACCATACTGATAATGATGACTTGAAGCTATAGAAGTTAAACATGTTTGAAAATGTAACAATCTTTTATTTTTTACTGCAGTTAGAAATTCAAAAATGTAAAATATAAAGAAGTAATATTAATGTTAAAAGATATAGCAAATGATGGGAAGCATCTAAGAATTTCATGAAAATATACCGGGAACAATAGGCGAAGTAGATAACCAGGTTGTAATAGTATAAAGACTAAGATATACAAGATCACATACGGGGAATGGAGATATAACTTGAGTCAAATCGTTTAGTAAAGTAAATAAAAAGTAAAGAGCCCGGTCACTCCAAGTCGCACATAGGGAATATGGTTTTAGTGACAATAATTTTTACAGACCTTCGGCGCATGATTTTTAGGGTAATGTGGTCAGCACTACGCTCTTGTCGATTTACTTTCCCAGAAAAAAAATCCGGTACCCATTTTAAGGCAGGGTGAACCTGGAAACCGTCGATCAGGATAGAACCCTACCTCTTGTCCTTTGTAGTCCAGTTCACTAACCACTGAGTTAGCGTGGTTACCCAAATAGTTTAATAATTACCCATACATTAAGTGGGTAATAGCAGTAGCAGTACAATTTTAATACAGACACAGAAGAACAGAGGGAGCCGCAACAGCTCAGTGGTTAGTGAACTGGATTAAAAAGGACAAGAGGTTGGGTTCGAAGGTCTGTAAAATGTGTGGTCACTAACACCATATTCCCTATACGCCACTTGGCGTGACGGGTCACTAACACCATATTCCCTATACGCCACTTGACGTGACGGGTCACTAACACCATATTCCCTATACGCCACTTGGCGTGACGGGTCACTAACACCATATTCCCTATACGCCACTTGGCGTGACGGGTCACTAACACCATATTCCCTATACGCCACTTGGCGTGACGGGTCACTAACACCATATTCCCTATACGCCACTTGGCGTGACGGGTCACTAACACCATATTCCCTATACGCCACTTGACGTGACGGGTCACTAACACCATATTCCCTATACGCCACTTGACGTGACGGGGGCTCTTTACTTTTCTTTACTACAGAACAACAGTAGCTAGTTTTTGGAATGTAAAATTGTATATGTTATTGGAAAGGTGGTGGAATAGATGTAAACTTGACTTTACCATTGCATGTACAGGAATTAGGTTAATAACCGGGGATAGGTTAAGTTTATGAGAGAGATGTCACTCTTAGAGTTCAAATTGGGATTATTTTTTAAAACTCAGAGGTTAACTAAAATGTTAAGATGGGGGTTGTTTTTCAAAATTTGTCACAAAAGTCATCTAAAGTTGAACTTCTCATTCAACATTCGCTGTGATCACTAAGGCAGCGAGTGAGCCAATAATTATGCAAATGAGACAGATATATTTAATTTCATACATTAGGAGAATTAGACAGTTTAGAGTAATTTATGGAACAATCAACCTCCACAAACACCAAGAAACATCAAAAAACACATTGGGAGAGAAACACCAAGAAATAGAAATAAAAGGGTTAGTGAACAAAATATAAATATAAGTTAGAGAGAGATAAAGAATCACCTAATGAACATCCAGTTAGACCAGACATAGTTTAGTTGAGAAGTGTTTCAAGTTAGATTCATACGTTTTGTGCTCCAGAGAACAATACTAAGTAGATTAATAATAGCATTGAGAAAAGACAAGACATAGATGCATAACAGCAAGTTTAAAGCTAAAAAGAGATGTAATATTTGATGGAATGAAAGATAGTATTATAAATGTCACAGACAACATGTACTAAGAGATGTCTCCAATAAATAAATATCGGTGTTCACCTTTTGGGGGCATCCAGATCAACAATATTAATTTTTTTTTTGTACGTTCGCCAGCTTGACGAAGTCCCTAGAGACACGGATCTGAATTTTGCGTGCTAACCCGTTTTTCCCTGGAAGCCGTGTACACAGGGGTCCCTCGCCGCACAGACAGATAACTCTGTCTTTAGAGCTACTCATATTTTTTCCGTCGATGAGTAATTGACGTTTCGAGGCGGGTCTCGCTGCTGAGACCAGAGAGAAATCATAAATAAAAATCCCAACCGGTGTACCTGGGATTTGAACCGACAACCTCACTCTCTCGAGGCCGGCGTCTTGCTCAAGTTTTTTTTTTAATTTTAGAAGTACTACACCTTCATTTCTACAACAGACGATCTAACAAACTTGAATAAGCAAAATTTCTTTCCTGTGGTTATTGACTCCATGAATCCATGTCAAGACATTGTTAGTACATCGTGTTCTAATCTATGTGTAATAATTATTGAAATATCTAAACTCTGTATCCTAAAATATGTAGTAGCAGTTCCCAGTTTAAAGATATGAATGTTGAGGAAAATTAGTTGATACTATAACCGGGTTAGGATTTTCTTTGGGGGAAAGTAAATCAGCAAGAGCGTAATACCGACCACATTTGCCCAAAAATCATGTGCCGAAAGGTCTATAAAAATGTATGGTCCCTAACACTATACGCCACTTGGCGTGACGAGGCTCTTTACGTTAGTTTCTTTTTTTTTGCCACAGGGTTAGAACACTGAATACAAAAACTGCATGCGACAAAAAATGTCATATCTCCTCACCTCATGTTGTACAATTAAACCATCAATAAACACACTTTTAAAAAAGAAACAGAAATCATGAATATCGCAAAAGGGAACCAGAACATCTACAAAACAATGGAGGGCAGACTGTTAAAACAAGTGGAGAAATGTAAATATCTAGGAAGTCTAGGGACAAGCAATAATTCACAAGCAATAATTCACAAGCAATAATTGACTTAAGATGCAACAAAGCTTGTCAAATCATCGGATAAATATTGCCACCAATGTCAATAACTCTAACAACAAGGAAATAACTCTAGAAGAAAAACGGTTAATCTACAATACAATCTTCATCAAAACGTTGTGCTACCAATGTCAGTCCTGGACACACGATGCAAGAACAATAGGAACAATAACCCCTTATGATATGAAATGTGTTAGATGAATGACAGGAAACAGTCTGAGAGATAAGATCAGAAATGACGAACTGAGAAAAATGCTAGGAATAGCCTCCGCCATAGAATATATAAGGAAACAACAGATAAAATAGTTTGGCCACGTGACAAGGCAGAAAGATCAAAACACAACACAACGAGCTTTCAATAAACGTTGCGAGAAAGCCAGACCCAAGGGCCGACCACGAAAGAATTAGATTGAGGGAATACTAGAAACATTAGGAAACACAACTGCAGCAGAGGCGAACAAAAGAGTAAAAGACCATAAATTATATCTCCCCTCGACGCTAAAAGGCAAATCAGGAAGGAAAGAAGAAGATACTGAAGTGTCCTATCTTCTGTCTTCCTACCATACAATTAATACATCATATGACGCACTGAAGATATGTCTGGAATAATAATATGACTTAATAAATAACATTTTCATACCAACTTTGTGCTATGAAAGTCAAACATGGACTCTATCTAAATCACATTGAAGAAAGACCAATACATGCGAGATGCGATGCTTGAGAAAAGAAACAAACAACACAAGAAGAGATAGAATATCAAATGAAACCATACAAAAATGGTAGGAATAAAACCCTGCCAAGAATACATAGAACAACAACAACTTAAATGGTTGGACCACCTGGTCAGAATGAATCCTCACTAATAACCATCAAGGGCGTTCTTCTTGAGAATGCATGGAAAAAGACCAAGAGAAGACCTAGAAGAAGATGGATAGATGCAGTGATAGTGACATGTAACACCAAAGGAAAATCACTAATTCAGACAGTTCGAGCAGCTCAAGAACGACAAATGTTATAAACCACGACACCTTTTCGCTATCAGTGAGGAAGAAAAAAGAAGAAAGAAAGAAGAATATGACTTAATATTAACAATTCTCATCATCATTGAGTGCCGTCTCGACATCGAAAGTTGGCTATCATGGAGCGCCATTCCGCTGTCTCTTGCTTTGACAGTGCAGGTTGTCATTTGCTGACTTGTCCATCTTGTGATGTTACCCGTCAAAGTTAGTCTTGGTGTGCCTCTGGCAATTTATCCTTAAAATGTTTCCTCCAAGATTGCTTTTAGTAGGCTGCTGTGTTTAAATTAGATGGAAAGGAAAGAAAAGAAAACAAGCGATTACGTTTTAAAACTACTTAAAATGAAAAGAGAAAATGTAAACACAATTCAAACAAGACAAATGAGATGTTTGGGGCATGTTAAGTGACACAGTGTCTACTACAAGTAATCTTGGTGAGAAAATACACGGTAAAAGAGGCAGGAACAGAGCAAGACTAACAATAACGAGTAACATAAAAGATGGGCAAGTCAGCCTATGATAACCTGCGCTATAAAAGTAAGAGACAGAGCGGAGTGGCGACCCGTTGTAGCCTACCTTCAATGCGGAGACGGCACACAAGGATGATGATGATTACATGAGAAAGAGTAGGCAATCCCAAGCTACAATCATCATCATCTTGTGTCATACCGGTTGGCGTAGGCGATCATGTCCTTCCACATTCTTCTATCTACAGTGCATAGTATCAGTTCTGTAGTTGACTCGTTTCCATGCCATGACACCAAGCTATCCAGTATTTTCTCTCTTTGTCGTCCGCGATCTCTCTTTACTTTTATTTTGCCAGTTGTAACCAAGTATTCCAACTTTTCTCTTCTCATGATGTGCCCTAAAAATGTACAATCAGAAACAACAAATATACTGGTTTGCCAATCTAGAAAGAATGCCATGCAATTTCTTATCATACAAAGAATATATCAAAAGAGGAGAAGAAGGTATAAAAGCAAGATGCACAGACAATATCAAAGAAACGCTTCAACAACATCAATTGACATTGAATGAAAGCGTCAAAAAGGCAAGAACCAGAACTTTATCTCCGTCAACACCCGAACAGGTACAAAAGGGAGCACAAAAAGAAAGAAGTATTCTAGGAATGAAAGAAAGAAAGAAAGAAAGAAAGAAAGAAAGAAAGAAAGAAAGAAAGAAAGAAAGAAAGAAAGAAAGAAAGATTGTTAGAAAGTAAAAATAAAGAAAAAAAGAACGAATGGAAATTGAAAAAAAAACAAAGTCTCTATAAACGGTTGGAAACGGACAGATAAGTAAAAAAAAAAGTGTCCCCGTCACGCCAATTTTCATATAGGGAATATGGTGTTAGTGACCATACATTCTACAGACCTTCTGCACATGATTTTCGGGGTAATGTGGTCGATCCATTTTTGACAATGTAGACAAGAAAAATAGTTGTTAAATGTTATGCTGAGCCAAGCTTAACATATGGATGTGAATCATGGACAATTGGACAACAGACAAGAAAATTCACTGGAGGCTGTAGAAATGCGGTTTTTATCGACAATGTTAGGATACCATGAACAGCTAAGAAGAGTAATGAAAACGTTCTGAGAGAGGCCAAAGATAAAAGAGAATCATCATTTTTCCATGTAAAGTGAAGGGAAGAGCTGGAATATATTGTAACAAATGGGAAAATTGAGGGACGAAGAGATAGAGGGAAACAAAGAGAAAAGATATCAGACAGCTTAAAAGAATGGCTTGGCAGAAGGTCAACAACAGAAATGATAAATAACTGATGAGATCAAAAGTTGTGGAGAAACATGATCACCTACGGCAGCAGGCATGGAACTTGATGATGGTGCCATAACAAAAATGTTATCAAATGTGTATAATCGTGGTGTTTAAACAATTGAATATAAAACCACATGTGCGTCTTAATTATAACCACCATCATGTGTCATCTTATTCCATTCAGGGCTTCAACGAAAGCGTTAATATCAGTCTGTGTGGCCTTGCTGCGTCCGACTTGGGAACTCTACTTTTTCTACTTTGGAAATGTGTCTGCTACAATCCGCTGTTTCAAAGTGATAAGTTCCAGTTTGATCCATTGCAGATTCAGTTTGTAACTTCAGGTAAGCATTGTCTGGGCCGTTATCATGAAAGATAACAACATAAGCAACAATTGTCGCTGTTAGGATTATCAACAGCAGCATGGCTCCTCCCCATATCAGTTACACTATTCTCATTCATTTATTACTGGGCATCATCAGTCGTTCCAACCGACGGCTTCCGGGTTGACCCAGCCTTAAATGGGTTACGGATTTTTTTGGAAAAGGAAAGCAGCACGGGCGTAATACCGACTCATCATCAAGTACCGGGCCTACTGGCGTAGGTGATCATGTTTCTCCACAACTTTCGACCTCGACAGTCCTTTATCATTTCGGTTGTTGGCCTTCTGCCAAGCCATTCTCTTAAGCTGTCTGGTATTTTCTCTCTTTGCTTCCCTCTATCTCAATTTTTCCAGTTGTTACAATATATTCCAGTTGTTCTGGAATACCGATCACATTACCCCAAAAATCATGTGCTGAAGGTCTGTAAAATTTATGGTCACTAACACCATATTCCCTATACGCCACTTGGCGTGACGGGGTACTTTACTTTTTTTAATATCGTCAGTCATAATGTCATTATCATCATTATTATGATTAGCATTATCGCAATCAACATTATTTTTAATACTGCAATTATCATCATCACTCGCAGAATAATAATACTAATTTGTCATGTTATTAATATATTGTCGATATCTACATTAATATAATCATCTTTATTCATATCGGACCTCATAATAATCACTCTCGACATAATTCATATCATAATCATCAACATTATCATTCCCAAAATCATTCATAGTATCATTATCGTTAAATATTTCATCAATAATACATTATCAGTATGACCATTATTATCATCATCATTATTTTGATCATCACGGAAATGATCATCTATACATCAACTTTATAGTTTGGATTACCATCCGTAGCTTTGTTTATTACAATCATCATTATCATTTAACTTGTGGTAGTGACAATGAACTTCATACCAACGTTGTGCTACCAATGCCAGACCTGGACCCTAGATGCAAGAACAATAAGAAAAATAACGTCTACTGAGATGAAATGTGTTAGACGAATGATAGGAAACAGTCTGAGAGATACGATCAGAAATGAAGAACTGAGAAAAATGCTAGGAATAGCCCCCGCCATAGATATATATGGAAACAACATATAAAATGGTTTCCGTTTGATGGACTTCCGTTTCTAAGATAGGGGATCTAGTCCAAGTTCTCTCGATCGCTGCAGAAAGTGCATTGGATGTCTGATTAATTTCGGTTCTCCATTGCACTCCTATGCGTTAAAGTCAGGATGATGATCTACTTATTACATCTGCGCTGATAAAACAATGTCGTACGCCGGCAATATACCATTTTCGACAAATCAAGTGTTGTGAATGCGACCTTTTATCGTCTAGGCTTGTTCTGCGCTTTACGTCACTTTGGTGATGCTAATGACCGTTGTTGGATTTGCTTGACGCAAGTTATTTCCATGTTACTTATTAATGTGAAATGCTTCGTCAGCCGCAGTTTTATCTCTTTGCGGAATTTGCACCGTATTATGTTCGTCGTGGGCTACATTCACGGGAGTAATCAGGATTCTAAAGGGCGCGCCATTGCAGAGCGTCCGACATTATTATGTGTGTTACGTCATCGTAATGGCTCATCGTAAATCACTAGTCTGGCCATACGCTAATCTTACGATCTGTTGTTTGATGTGCGACGGGGATAATCTGACGACTAACTGCGTGTTTATATGTTCGAAATTGGAGTCAACAACCATGGCCTAACATCATCAAGCGCTATACATTTTTAAAGAAATATGACGATCCTCACTTTCGGAAGGACGTGAACTTCTGGTATACGGTGAATAGGCGGCAGGAACCATTGCAGGCTATGCATGAAAAGTGTTCCTTGTTGCAGTTTCCTCATATTCCAAGTCCATGGGGGACTGGTTGATCTCGAGGCAAGACGCCAGCCTCGGGACAAAGAGGTTGTGGGTTCAAGTTTCGGCTACACCGGTTGGGATTTTTATTTATGATTTCTCTCTGCGACAACCACCCCTGGTCTCAGCAGCGAGGCCCGGCTTGAAACGTCAGTTACTCATCGACTGAGAAAATATGAGTACCTCCAAAGTCGGAGTTATCTGTCTGTGCGGGACACCTGTGCACACGGCTGCCAGGGAAAAAATGGATTAACACGCAAAATTCAGTTCCTAGTTGAAAGCTGGCGAACGCAACAACAACAACAACAACAAATGGTTTGGCCAAGTGACAAGGACGAAAGATCAAAACATAACACAACTAGCCTTCAGCAAACTTTGTGAGAACACCAGACCCAAGGATCGACTACGATGGATGGATGGAATGTTAGAAGCACTAGGTAACATAACAGCAGCAGAGGCGAACGGATTAGCAAAAGACCGCAAATTACTTCTCCCCTCGACCCTGAAAGGCAGATGAGGAAGGAAAGAAGAAGAAAAAAGAAGAACCAAAAGAAGAAGTGACAATGAACTCTTATACCGCCTCTCAGCTCTGTTTTCCAATGTTTCTTTTCACGTAGATTTTGCTGTTGTTAACTCTGCCAACCGCCTTCTACCTCATCATTCATCATTCACTGGTGTCTCCACATCGAAGGTTGGCTACCATGGAGCATCACTCCGCTCTGTCTCTTGCTTTTATACTGCAGGTTTTCATAGGCTGTCCATTTTTTTATGTTACTCTTCCATGTTATTCTTGGCCTGCCTCTACCTCTTTTACCTTGTATCTTCCCTTCCAAGATTACCTTTAGTAGGCTGTTGTATCTTTTAATATGCCACAAAAATCTCACTTGTTTTGTTACAATTGTGTTTAGTAGATGTCTTTTATTTTTAGTTTTTTAAAGACTTCATTGTTTACTTTCTTACCTTTCCTTGAAATACTTCATATTCTTATATAAACACATACTTGTTACATCTTCTATATGAATGTTACGAATATTAGATATTTTATTTGTTTCTTAACTGATGGTATTACTTAAAAATGATAGATTCTGTTCAATTCATTATTTTCCTGCTTTCCATGGAAGGCATAAGCTTTGCTAGAAGAAATATGTGAAGTGGGACAACACCAAAACAATAAATAAAACACCGCAGCTTATCTTCTTGAGAACTGAAACTTTCTTGTCATTGACTGGAGTAAAACAGTTCCCATCATTCAATAACACACATTATAAGATTAGTTATAAAAAGTAACAAGACGTTAATTCCTACATTTGATTCAACAAACCAACAACACATTTCTTCTAAGGGAAATCTTAGAAACCTCTTATAGAATTATTGAGTTATTTGCAGATCAGCACCATTAGACTCCGAACCATAGGTGCTCAGATCCCCTTCTCGGCAAGTCCCGCAGTGTCCATGCGACTGACCCACTCTAGTTCTGTGTTGGGTGATAAGTCGTCTTATACGCCCACTAAGTTTCCCGTTTCTGGCTGTCCCCATCTTAACTCCCGTCTCTTCCATCCGCCGATGGAGTGCCATGGACTCATGGTTGTCGAAGTCCTGTGCCCTTCCCACATCTCGGAGGGCATTGATGATGTTCACGTGATCCATTGGTTGACAGTCTTCAACGACAGAGCAACTAGCCAACCTGTCCGCTCTCTCATTTCCCCGTACTCCCACATGTCCAGGGACGTAGACAAATGTGATCCTACGTATTTTTGACTTCTGCAATGACACTACCAATTACCTGCGTACTGAGCCCGTCTCCACTTTTCTTATCATGCTCATCGAATTACTTAGTTTGGCGTGGATGTAGTTTTGTGCTCTTATCAGAATCATGCCCTGGCCACTGCCATCACCTCCATCGTCATGCTACTCGTGGTCGTAAAGTATTCACCACTGTCTTCTTTGATTATTCTGCCTGCCGAGCGTACTTTAAATGCCCATCCACTCCTTTTCTACAGAAACCTGTTAACAACCTGTTAATTATAAGAAAAGTCCTACCAATTAACAAAGTATTAATTATGAGAGTCTCCCACAGAAAACAAAGTATTTTATTAAAAGGATGAAGATAACCATATCAGCAACGCGTTAATCGTAAGAGCTGCTATGATGGGGACTACAGCCACCTTTCTTTGTTTGGGAGATGAGTTAGTAATAATGATGATTCCACTGGCACGGGCGGTTGAGCAATTATGGATTTTAATTCGTTTGCAGTGATACCGGGGTCTACCATAACCAAAGAACCAAAGCTGTTCCACAAAACGAAATGCTTTTAATTATGATGAGATTTGATGAAATGAAAAATGACATTTTTGGGGCATGTTAAAAGACAGCCTAATTAAAGTAATATTGGAAGAGAAAATACAAGGTAAAAGAGGCAGACCAAGACGAACATGGACGAGTAACATCAAAAAATGGACAAGTCAACCTATGACAATCTGCACCAGCTAAGCAAAAGACAACAGTAGAATGGCGCTCCATGTTAGCCAACCTTCGATGCGGAAGGCACTCAATGTTGATGATGATGATTTAATTATGAGATCAGCCGAAAAAGTAAAAAAATAATTATGAGATCAGCAATATAGACCAACATCACTTTAAATAAAGGCTCAACAAAGATAATAAACATTATTATGAGATCGGCTCCACGAAATAAAAATAGTGATTGACCTAACTAAAGCAACAACAAACTAATGATCATATTAGCTATTTTAATACACTCCCGGTGCGGACTTTCTGGAAATGCCGTAGTTGATACCCTCTCAAAAACTCCGGATAGGATAGCCCAGTGAACCAATCCAGTGAACGAACCCATTGAACCAACCCAGTGAACCAATCCAGTGAACGAACCCATTGAACCAACCCAGTGAACCAACCCAGTGAACCAACCCAGGGAACCAACCCATTGAACCAACCCTTTGAACCAACCCATTGAACCAACCCAGTAAACCAACCCAGTGAACCAACCCATTGAACCAACCCATTGAACCAACCCATTGAACCAATCCAGTGAACCAACCCAGTGAACGACAGAGAGGTGAAGATCATCATACAAAACAAAAGCAGAACACACTGGAAGAAAAAGCTGCAGATAAACGACATGCGTGATCTAATATACCTACTGCCATGGTACGCCCGGATCATCATTTTCCGTCTCAGAAAAGACCCATCAAGAATTCTGAGCCACCTCCACCGCCTAGGAATCAGCGAGACTGTCGAATGCCACAATGGAAATTAGACCCAGACTGCAGAACGCCTTTTGAAGTCCTGCAACAATTTGCAGCTGCTGAAATTCGGCGTCAAACCTGTCACGACATAAACATACAACAAAAGAGGTAAAGGCAGCATGGGAATGCGAAACTGCTGTAAAGCTGATGATAACGGAGACAAAACAAAAAAAAGGAAAAAAGAAAATATTATTATAAGTAAAAAAGTAAAGAGCACCGTCACGCCAAGTGGCGTATTGGAAATATGGTGTCAGTGACCATAAATGTACCTTCGGCACATGATTGTTGGAGTAATGTGGTCGGTATTACGCCCATGTCGTTTTACTTTCCCAGAAAATAATCCGTTATTCATTTAAGGCTGGGTGAACACAATCTAACTCGACCTCTTGTCCTTTTGGAGCCAGTTTACTAACCAATCAGCTATCTCGGCTTCCAAAAAGTGGTATATTAACAGCTTTATGTAAGGGATAAACAAAACAAATGTATAACGACGTTTCGGCCAAGAATGCATTCATCTGGAAAGAAATAAGTGTACATTGTCTCTATATATTTGTGTGTTGTTGTTTGTCGTTCCAGCTGAAGGCCTTTTTGGCCCAAAAATCATTCTACTTTTGTTTTGTTGCTCACCTACGTAAAGTTGCTACCATAACACCTTTTTTTATTTTTTATAATTTTCATTATAAGCAAACAACAATAATTGTAGGGTGCAAAAGGAGGGGGTGATATTATGAACACATGGAGAAGACAGCGAACTTCGTCCTGGTGAGATGGGTAAATATTTAGATTGTCGAACGCCAAGAGAGAGAGAGAGAGAGAGAGAGAGAGAGAGATAGTGATAGAGATATAGAACGATAGAGAGAGAGAGATAGAAGTTATGGGGATATATATGTCATATATATATATATATATATATATATATATATATATATATATATATTTGTTATTGGTTATTGGTTATGGAAGGCCTCGGTATCACAGCAAACGAATTAAAATCCATAATTGCTCAACCGCCCGTGCCAGTGGAATCATCCGAATTACTAACTCATCTCCCAAACAAAGAAAGGTAACTGTAGTCCCCATCGTAGCAGTCTCAGCACACGCCAAAAGACATAAGGCGAAACCGCGCAGAAAGTGAACACAGCCAACTGTTCCCTGTCATACGATATCATCATTCATCGTAAACAAGCGGGATATCGAAGCAGGATCAAAACGGATGAGGCACACAGCTCACGGTGTGCACAGAGCACTTAACTCAGTAGCTCTTGCAACAAGCCGGACTTGGAATATGAGGAAACTGCAAGGAGGAACACTTTTCAGACATAGCCTTCAATGGTTCCTGCCGCCTATCCACCATATACCATGGGAGTTCACGTCCTCCCGAAAATGATGATCGTCATAGCACTTGATGATGTTAGGCCGTCATTGAAGACTCCAATTCCAAACACAGTGGTGGTAAGTTATCATTTCCAATCCAACAGAAGCCACATGACCTGTAGTTAGTAAAACCACAGAGAGAATATGATTTTGTGAGCTTCACTAATTCACTCTTAGATGTGAATGTGTAGTTTACACAAGAGGAGATGTTTTCAACTACAGTGATCCCAATTAAGGCAATTCTTGATATATATATATATATATATATATATATATATATATATCAAGAGAGAGAGAGAGAGAGAGAGAGAGAGAGAGAGAGAGAGAGAGAGATGATCTGTTCCAATGAATATCACATTAATTATGAGACAGTATACAACATACGTTTTTCAATTTCTGAAATGTTATTTTTTGGCCTGATTTATTCTAATTTTATTTCTGTACTGCATCTTCCAGTTGATGTTATTATTGTGCCCAAGTATTTGAAATGTTGCACTTGTTTCAGATTTGTCCTGTTTATTTTTCCTGCTGCATGATGGTGATGATTGTTTCTTCGATATGATTCATTACTTGTTTTCTTACTTTTTAGACTGAGACCTTTTTTGTTACTTTTCCTATTATGTCTATCGTTTCTTGTAGTTCATTAGTTCATTCAATGTTCCTGTATTAAGATTGTGTCATCGGCATATCGCAAATATTTTTGTTATCAATATTATAATTCAGCAACTCTTTCCTGTTATTTAATTATTATTATCTACAGTTTATCTTTTCAGGATTACCTGTTGGATACTTTCTCACGGTCACATATTTGATCACTGTCTTCATCACTTTCGAGAGATGTGTTTGTATATCACTACCCATGAAGGTGAAGGACATCATGACACCTAGAAGAACACTGACTTCAATATTTATCTTCTTCTCGCTAATTTTTGTTTCCTTTGTCCCCGCCTTTTCCGCTTTCAGAATTAAGGAAATATTTCAAACCAAAAACAACAGAACTCTGTATGCCATCTCGTACATAAAAAACGGTCATACAATGGAAAATGTGTCTTTTTCTTTCCATACAGGAATACAGTTTATTTCATTAATTCTTGTCTTAATATTTACAGGCGTTATAATTAAATTCATAGTATCCATATCTCAGTGGCGCAAAAAAATCATCAATGGCTCCTCTGTTCATACAACGGATCACATTTCACAACGTGATAAAAAAGTTGTAAAAATGGTTACTCTAATCTCATGTATCTTCATAGCTTGTAATTTGCCAAGTAATATTAATGTGATAGTGATGATTCATTTGTCACCGCATTACAGTAGTAATGGTATATATAAAAACACCTACAGAAGCATATGGTCAGTGATCAACCTGCTTGAAGTGATCAATAGTTCTGTTGGTATCTTGGTTTACTACAACACGAGCTCAAAGTTTAGAACAAGTTTTAACAAACTCTTTCTCGATGATATTCTTAATATGTAATGTCTTTATAAAGAAGGAATTGGACAAGTAAAGACTTTCACAAATATTCTGGCTTGCTTTATATATTAAAAAAAAATTAATTACGGTATGAGGAAATAGAGAAAGATAGAAAAAAGATATGGAGAAGAAAGAGAGAAAGAATGAAAGAATGTAAGAACGAAAGAAAGAAAGAAAGAAAGAAAGTAAGAAAAAAGAAATAAAGAAAGAAAGAAAGACTGAGACAATTTTCAAAAATATACTTTTTTGTTACAATAGCGTAAGCAGTGAATGTGCAACATCCTGCTCCGTTTTTTCATCGCCAGTATGTTCAACCGGTGCAATTTTCTTTATATAAATGTCTACCGGAACATGTTTTATGTATCTCCGAATGTTTGATGTGCCGCTGATTATATGAGAGCGTGTATCGTTACCCCGGATGTTGTTGCTCGGTGACAGCGGGTGTTATCTCGTTGATCGGCCAGGTGATAGCGGGTGTTATGTCGGTGAGCGGCCAGGTGACGGCGGGTGTTATCTTGGTGAGCGGCCAGGTGACGGCGGGTGTTATCTCGGTGAGCGGCCAGGTGACGGCGGGTGTTATCTCGGTGAGCGGCCAGGTGACGGCGGGTGTTATCTCGGTGAGCGGCCAGGTGACGGCGGGTGTTATCTCGGTGAGCGGCCAGGTGACGGCGGGTGTTATCTCGGTGAGCGGCCAGGTGACGGCGGGTGTTATCTCGGTGAGCGGCCAGGTGACGGCGGGTGTTATCTCGGTGAGCGGCCAGGTGACGGCGGGTGTTATCTCGGTGAGCGGCCAGGTGACGGCGGGTGTTATCTCGGTGAGCGGCCAGGTGACGGCGGGTGTTATCTCGTTGAGCGGCCAGGTGACGGCGGGCGTTGTCTCGGCGGTGCGAGTGACCGGAAAGTCATGTGATATGGCTGATAAGCTCAGGTAGACTGTTGTTGTGATCGGCATGTGTCATGTAGGAAATAGCGTGTAGTATTTAGAAAAAAAAAACTTCCTCGAAATCATAAAATAGAGGTACCATCATCATGTGCCTCTCATCAGTGTTGCTTGTCATGTGTTAATAATTTGAGGAAAGTAACCCACCGACCAATACAGCCCCCATATATGACTGGTGACTGGGTATGAACTGACCGGAACTTACAACGCGGGGGCACTATCACACGCGATAGTTGGCCTAGCACGTATATGATTGGGTATGAAACTGACCACAGGGGGACTGTTGTAAGGCGAATGTTTACTTTCCAAATCTATTAGCATGTCGTCGTTCTAAAAATGGTGGGAGAAATCCCTCCGGGGGCTGATGTAAATATGTTGTGTTTCATGTGTTTATAATTTGAGTGCCGTCCCCTCATCGTCAGAAAATCACCATCATGTGCCGTCCCCTCATCGTCAGCAAATTACCATCATGTTGTTGACGTCAAAACTGGTGCAAATCTTGGGTTTTTATATGTTTAAATACATCACCATCATCATCATCATCATCGCCATCATGTACCATTCTCATCGTCACATCATCATCTCTCTCTCTCTCTCTCTCTTTCACATTGGAGTTTACCCAAGTCAAAATAAAACAAAGCAAATACGTTTCTTTCTATATAATTTCACATTAAAGATTTTTATTTATATATCAGAGAACGGATAATTTATAAATGTGCAATGATGGTTAAACAATTATGTGAGAGGGGAAAAAAATTACACAACAACATAGTCATGTATATCACTTTTCACAATAAAGATTTTTATTAATATATCAGAGAACATATATTTAACAATATTTTACTGCCGGGTTGCAGAATTTATTAATTTTAACACGCCTGGGCTTATTCCCTCCTATTTTCTGGTACTGTCTGTTTGTGTTAAATGTCTATCAAACACAGGTGCATATAAAGGTTGATTAGCGTTCAAAACACAACCACCCTCCATATTGACAAAACCTTGATCAAAAACGGAATAAGTCATTGGTGACTGTTGAATCACCCGGGGTATGCATGGGCCCACCGAAGCACGGGGTGAGCAAACGATAAATGATACGGTCGTTAATGTGTTGTCTCGACGAAAATGGCATGAGAATTCTGTTAATGCTCGCACCACGACACTTTAAAATTTAAAAATTAACACAATATAGACAACGCGTGTTGCTAAACAAATCTTGCAACACTTGTAGGTTGTAGACGAATGGAACGTGAGAATTCCGCTTGATAAAATTTTAAATACCCATGTGTCTGGGAGATAAACCGTAGGAATCAAAATAATCACATTCTCCGAGACTGTTGTAACAGAGGGCCACCCAGTGCTCACCCGGTTTGTGGGCAGTGCCGGTGTTTATACAAAAGGCTGCAGTCCTGGTAAGGTAGATGTTGGGTTGTAAGTGGTTTCATGGAAGGACGCTAACAAGGAAACAACGTCGAACGAAAATATCCGACATCAGCAGTTTGTAAATATCCACCGTGTTCATTTTTTTCATTCTCAAACGGCGAAGTTTGTTAGAACCTGACGTATCTTGGACACCTCGAGTGCTGATTCCAACTCATCGTAGACGATAACTTGTAGGGGAGTTGTGGGAACTTGATATCTATCGACAAGGGCCCTCTTGTGGCTAGCTCAAAGTGGGAGCCGTCTAATAGGCTGGAGGAGAGGTCAAAACCAAATAAACGAAATCCGTCCATGAACTCCTTATAAACAACGTTATTTCCAGCGTCTTTACCAATCAGACCCGTGGCCAGATTTGTACCAAAGAAGGCTCGCGTATACTGATTACGTTCAAAGTCCATAGTTAGACCCATTCCGGAAATACATTTCCCATCGACCGTCAGGTTCATATAAGTCAAACCAAAGTGTTGAACATTGAACGGGTTAGGGGATATCATCATCATGTGCCATACTGGTTGGCGTAGGTGATCATGTCCCTCCACAATCTTATATCTACAGTGCATCGTATCAGTTCTGTTGTTGACTGTTTTCCATGCCATGACACCAAGCTATCCAGTATTTTCTCTCTTTGTCGTCCGCGATCACTCTTTCCTTTTATTTTGCCAGTTGTAACCAAGTATTCTAACTTTCCTCTCCTCATGATGTGCCCGAAAAATATTGATTGTTTCTTTCTGATGTTTTTTAAGAGCTGTCTTTTTGTGTTGGCCTCGTTGAGAACTTTCTCATTGGTCTTTTTAGCTGTAAAGGAAACTTTCAACATTCTTCGGAGAAATACCATCTCTGTGACCTCTAATCGTCTTTTTATTTGTTTGTCTACTGTCATTGATTCGCTTCTATGGGTCAGAATTGGTTCTATATAGCACCGATGAACTCTCTTTCTCATTTTTATTGACATAGATTTGTTGCATAAGTTATTGCTCATTTTCTGAAATGCTATTTTGGCCTGAGCTATTCTGCTTTTTATTTCTGTGGTGCATCTCCCATCTGCTGTTATTATTGTGCCCAAGTATTTGAAACGTTGCACTTGTTTCAGATTTGTCTCGTTTATTTTTATGCTGCATGATAGTGATGGTTGTTGTTAGCGGTATGGACACCATTAAAGGCACGGGCTGTTATCAGACCCATCACTATATGGGTTGGTGTTTGAGATAAAAATAAATTGTCTTGGTTGTAGGAGAACATCCCGTTAGCGATGGAAAATGTTTTGATGGTAACCCTCTTGATCGGGTACCGAGCATTCCCGCTTAAAACAACATTTTCGTGGGCCAGAGAAATCGCCGGGTTTAGCTTAGCTTTCCTGACCACAAGTGCGGCGTAAGTGTTAACACTCTTGTAACCCACAGATCTATCATAAGCAATGATGTTGAATACGTCCTTAGAGGGTGTGAGTTTGATCTTTACGTCGACTCTGTTTAAAATGTAACGATCCCGCACAAAGACATCAGTGTAAACGACCCATCATTTCAACTTCTTTACTACCCGAAGTCAAATTGCGCCGTGTTTTAAATCCCTCGTTATCTTTCATATTATCGTGGTGGCCCGCTGTGTCTTTGTAGAACAGAGCGGCCGTCAAGTATCCCGTTTTCGCATCCTCCCCTTAGTTTAACGTACCCTCAAACACTGCTCTAAAAGAATAGGTATTCTCTGATGGTGTAACCAACGTGTCGTTTAGATATACGTCGACTTGTGAAAGTAGACTGTGAAGATAATTGTTGACTGGTCCTACCTCAGCATCCGATGGTACACTATCCCCGTTGGGGAGGGTGATCTTGACCCGCAGATGCAAAAGCGTGTTGAAAAGATGAAAAACTCGATGGGTGCGCATTGCGATAAGGTCGCGATCGGACGAATTTCAATAAATTGGCTCGAGTCTAGAGATGTATGTGTGGAAGGCTAAATAAATCCAAACCAGAGTGAAGACATTCACACGACCTGGGGTGAATGAGAGACATTATTAATCGAAAATATCCTTTGCCACCGACACCCTCGTCTTCTTCTTGTTGTGTGTCGAATGAAGGGGGAACTTTCTAGCTGTTGTTTCTAACCAGGGTAATATAGCCTTCCGATTCCCCAAATGAAACTGTCGATTCCTCGACCACTCTGATTTCCACCTCCTACAAACACGGGCATTCCATCACCCGCCTGACAGCAGTAAAAGTCTTCGTATAGCCTGGCATTGTGTTGAAAGGGCGTGTGTCTCACCATTATACAATATCAAGATGTTTCTTCACTCGAAAGTGTACCGTTAGCACCTACCTCCCGCTACTGAATGGGATGGTTTGCCAGTGTTCGTTAGCTAAAAGGATTTCCACAGTGTCGAAGGAAAATCTGCTCAGAGGGACGTAGTGAGGCTTGACGTAGTTCTGAAACACAGCGGTGTGATTCCTGTTGAGAACAGGCACGCTCCTGAGGAGAGGTACCATCACATCCCCGACCAACTGTGTGAAACGAGATCGCAGTAGAAGTAAACATTTTTCGCAACACTTTCGAAGTCCATTGCGCCCATGCTGTAGATGTTGGGAGCTGCGTCTGTTATGCATGCCGTGGGGAAGGCTAACATGTTTTTCAAAATGTCGCTTATGGTAACGCTGACCCCTTTTTCGTAGAGTTTAATGATGGCTTTATTCACTTCCTTCGCGTAAAGGAATCTAATTTTGGTCACTTTTAAACCCGCGCTCGACTACTCCTCTTTATCGATCAACGCATTCAACGCGCAGATAAAAGCCTCGGATATCTTGTATAACCCAGGAGCCAGGGTTACAGTGAAGGGAGATTTAACGCCGCGAATTTCGTTATTAGCGTGAGGCTTGTTACGAATCCAGACATCACCCTCTATTATGTTGAACAAAATTAAGCGGAAACTGTATCTCCAAGAGCGCGATCTCATACTGCGTCCAAATGTCAATGGTCTGAGGGAGTTTAACGAAAAAGTTGCCAGGGTTATTATCCTTAAAAATCTGCATAGATGCGTTGCTGGGTAGCGTGAGATAAAAACTCATCTTCCTCGATTCACCGTCTCGTCTCCAACCTTGGATCCGGTAGCATATAACCTAAACGGCTGCTTAGTATGACTATCCACGATTTTCCGTCCTTTGCGTCTGGCTTTTCGGTGGACAGATTGAACAGCGAGACCGCGACAACGATATATGTAACCAGCGTCTGACACATAAAGACAATCTCTATTCGAGGGAATAGTTTCCCAAATACCAGAGCGTGGTTCTCTCTCTCTCCTCTCTCGACATTAAGGCTCGCAAAAAGGCTCTCCAAAAGTTTCGCCTTCTTCTGCCATTTCTAGTTTTTGTATCTGACAATGTCGTTGGTCGGTATCCAACTGTTGAATGAGGAATCGTACCCAAACCACTTTACTAAACTCTCTTGTCGTCCCAATGATATGCGACACTGGTTTATGATACTCTCGATTCTGTACTCGTGCATGTCTCCAACTTTCTCCACTTCTGGTGTGTAGAATGACCCCTCTATTTCATCACCCTTATCGTCTTTCAATACATATGTAACGGGGTGTGTTTCATTTACTCGACTGATGGTAAAGAGTTCCTCCGTCCAAGCAGGGGTATAACCTTTTTTTTAAAATTGGCTCTGTCCAGGACCAGTCTAACTTGACCACAGACTTTATACAGGGGTCTTGTCTTTCAAATTTAAAGCTGCGTTTATACAATGGTACAAGGTGTTCCACACCTGTTCTTGATTGTATCTGCTGACGTCGACCGGTGCTGTTTTTATACTTCTGTGATACAGAAGTAGGGTGGGTAGGACTCGGACATAAGACAGTTGATTGGATTTCGTGAAATATCGCCACATCCGTTGTTTCAGAGTCCTATTAAAGCATTTCACAGGCAGCCTTAATATCTTCGTTCTGTGTAGTGAAAAATTGAAAGTTGTTTACAGCGAGGAATTTCTGAAATGTTCTGTTCAGAAACTCTGATCCCTTATTGGATTGACAACTCGAAGGTTTCCCATCAAAAAATATCTTACCGACGGATTGCACTAAGGATTTGCCCGTTTTGGTTCGTATCGGTATAGACCATATTTACTGAAAACGTCCACGCAAGAAACCAAATAGGAATATCCGTCGTTGTGGTTTTTCAAATGTCTCAAATCAATTAGGTCTGCCTGATATTGCTGTTGGGGTACAGTCGTTATAATGGGACACCATTCAAATCTGCGGCGAATTGGTTTATGAAGGATATAGGTGTCCTGGTGACTAAACCACCGATTGATCTCTTTAATTCCTAGTTTGGTATTACGTTGGGGCCTTTGCACCACTATAAGCCCATGGTCGACTCAGGTGAAAGTATTGACGTCTCAATATTTTTGCCACCGTTCCCATTTTGGTGTTAGGATTCCGCTTTTTCTTTTCTTAAGTCTCAGTTTAAACGTGGTTACCTGTGGAGTGTTTTCCTTACTTGTCGTTAGGGTTTCCGCTGCTGCCTTGGTCTGCTCTGGTGGTACATCGAGTGGTGGTGGTGGTGGAGAAGGATTTCTTTCTGTTGAGGTGTTGTGTTGAATGAGATCGACCGAGCCCAATGACCGTCGTTTATACTGCTCCAATCTTTTTAAATACTAAAGCAGAGCACATTTGTACACTCTGGCCTTATCAACGGGTGGTAAATCATCGCGGTCTAGAATACGTTGCATTTCATAATCTAAATCTCTCAAGTTGTCATTGATCGCCTCGGGTGGGGTATACGTGGTGGTATTAGTTCCAGACCCTCGAGTTATCGAGAATCCATCAAGATCATCTTTTTCGATTTCCTTTTAATATGTAATGACAACACTCGCACAAAAAGTGAATGGGTTCGTGAGAGGCTGTTTTCAATATGGCTCATAAACCGCTCGGCGTGGCGGCGCGCATACATTTAAACATTTCACCGTGTCGTCTAAGTGATTCATCGCACATTTGTATTACTTTGGCACGTAAACGATTTGTCTCTCCCCTGGGGATATCTTTGTTTTCAACCTAAGATGATCCGGTGTTTACTGACGATGGTCCACCAACAAGTAACAGTTAAAACTATCACCTTAAAAATGTCATGGAGGTACCCCACCTGTCTGGGAACATTTGTTTAGCCAGATTGATAATTTGACTTCCGTCTCTCGGATTCTTGAAAAGGACTAAATAATGTATATTGAGGCTTATGGTTCGATGTTCCTTATTTTTTCCTAATAGGTTTTGAACGATGTACATCACACTTACATCTCTGTGATGACTACCTTTGGTGAATAATTTTGTTACCCTTTCGTCCGTCTTCGACATCAAGTCATCGATGTTGATCAGTCGCTCTTCTTACCGCCTTCCAATTTATCGATGTTTGGTAGACCCTCGATAAATCCCACTGACCGCATAGTCTCGTACATTGGTTGCCATTCCTCATAACACCATATAACTTCCTCCGGTACGGGGACAGCTAACTCGTGAAGATTATGTATAAACTTTTGCACATCTACCGTTTTCCCACACTCTGCAGGCCCAACTATCAGAGATGTAAAGGGGTGTTTCCATCGGAGATTAATCCTCACAAATGACACTTTGGTGGTTGTAGAATCAGTTTTTTAATCGTTGTTACCGATATCTCCGCTATTAAGAAAACGGTCAATATCACTCTTTGTAAGGATACATTCTACCACAAAAAATATATTTTCCCTCCTCGACGCTGAATGCGATTTGAGAAAACAATATAAACAAGTGATTTTAGGTCAGCGCGCGAGGTTTCCCTCTTTAACTCACACCTATTTTAAAATCTACATTACAAAAACAAGGTCACCCCATATAAACACTAAGGGGTTTCCTAGTCTCAGTACGCGTTACCTGAGATCGAACTGTTACACACACATAAACAATGATTTCGCACGTCATAGGCCAGGTCTGCCGGGATTTCCCACACATCAGCGTTTGGCTCAGTCCGAGAGGTCACTTCCGGGGGTGATCACTGAACATGTGTCAATACGCCTGATAACGTATGGCATTAGTTAATATAAATAGACGGTACGCTACCCGATTACAGTAAGGTATAAAGCTCAGTCGATCAGTGTATATTCACACACACATATAACCAGCGCCTGTTACCGAGTGGTGTGTGTTTGTTTTCTTAGAATATGAAGTCGTGTAGCGTGAATATCCCTTTGATATTTGTGATCAACGGATTTTCATGTCCGTGGTAATGAAATATAATTCCATTGTCAAAGGATGGCGTTAAGGCAGTCTCAGTTTGTGTTTTTTCGTAACAGACCATTGATAAACATAAGGACATACCGCGGTGAGAGTTTTTTTAAGTTTCCTACCAGAACTGGGATAACACTCGAGAGATGAATTTATCACGGTAGTTGAGATGCGAGATGAAATTTTATCGGGTTATGCTAACCTCAACTACACGCCACCTATTGTTAAACAGAACCTAAACTACACGCCACCTATTGTTAACCAGAACCTAAACTACACGCCACCTATTGTTAACCAGAACCTAAACTACACGCCACCTATTGTTAACCAGAACCTAAACTAGACGCCACCTCTTGTTAAACAGAAGAAAGATCCTGCAGTCATGGATGCCCCGGGTGATTCAACAGAGTCACCAATTACCTATTCCGTCTTTGATCAAGATTTTGTCAAAATGGAAGGTGGTTGTGTTTTGAACGCTAATCACCCTTCATATGCACCTGTGTTTGATAGACATTTAACACAAACAGACAGTAACAGCAAAATAGGAGGGAGGAAGCCGAGACAGTTAAAATTAATAAATGCTGCAACCGGACAGTATTATATTTTTCAAATAACTTTTTTCTGCTGTACTAATACAATCTTTATTGTGAAAAGTGATATACATGACTATATTGTTGGTCATTTTTTTCCCTCTCACATAATTGTTAAACCATCATCGCACATTTATAAAATATCTGTTCTCTGATATATTAATACAAATCTTTAATGTGAAAATATATAGAAAGCAACGTATTTGTTTTGTTTTATTTTGACTTGTTTTATTTCGAATGTGAAATAGAGATAACACCGAGGAGGATGGCATCAGCAGATATTTAGATACAAATTTTCAGCCCGACGAACAAGCAAAAGGAACACCCCCTTTTCTCCATTTTTTAGAATCATCACAACCAACACGCTATTTAAATAGATTTGCACACCTGGCCTTATGGTCACCGATATCAGGACACAACCACTATCAGTAGATACCTTAAGGGATAACACTCAGTCATGACCACTTACACCCCCCTCAGTATTTAGACTACGAGATCGAAAGCTGTGGCGAGACATGATCACTCTACACCAACCGGCTTGGTACTTAATGATGATGATGTTGAGGGTATGCCACATGATGTTGATTTGCTGGCGCTGAGGGCGACGGCACTCAAATTATAAACACATGAAACGCAACATATTTTACATCATTCACCTGTTTTCCCCAAGCATCTTTAGAACCACGACAGGCTAATAGATTTGGAAAGATCGTCTTACAACAGTCCATTTCAAGTCTACCTGAGCTTATCAGCCCGATCACTTGACTTTCCGGTCACGAGTCACCGAGATAACGCCGAGAGGTCACCTCGCCGACCTCCGCACCTGGTCGCACATCTGGGGACACGGGTCACGCCCCCTTGGTACACAACAAAATATGCACGGCCGGGCATGTTTTATGGGTTCGGTTCCACATGTGAAAAACGATCGTCATTTGTTGTGTATTCTGCTGTTTCTATACTACTAACGTAAACGATATGTTTAGGTTAACAGTCTAAATTTCATAGAACTGTTACAGCAAACGATATTTGTTAGTAACCTTTTCACATTCCAGAGCCATTTAAATTATTGTCAATGAATAAACCTTAAAAGAGTGCATAAACTACGATGTAGAGATATCTGTAAATCATCTCTGAATGACTTCTAAATCTGTGAAAATGTCTGAGAACATCTAGTAAGTGATGACACATCATGGAGAGCATGTGTAAGCAATGGAATAACATCATTTGATACTGTGCTAAGGCACAACGTAGAAGAGAAAAGACTCATGAAAAAGGATGGAAAACCCCGTGGATCAGTGGGCCTGACTTGTTCATTCTGTGGCCGTGTGTGTTTGTCAAACATTGGTAGAATTAGCCACGAGAGTTTACCTCATTTCTTTTTTTGTCGTATTTTGTCTGTTATTGGCATTAGATTGAGACCTGACGTTGCTTAAGATGACTGCTGACATGTGTAGTCTGTATGGATGATAGTAACATTCGAAACAACGTTTTGTACTTCGAGCTGAAAATGGCCATGGAAGATACCGGTTTGATCAACACTACCCATAACACTCTCCATAACACTCCCCACGACACTCTCCATAACACTCCACATAACACTCTCCATAACACTCACCATAGCTCCCTCCATAACACTCTTCATAACACTCCCCATAATACTCTCCATAACACTCCACATAACACTCTGCATAACACTATCCATAACACTCTCTATAACACTACCCATAACACTACCCATAACAAACCCCATAACACTCTCCATAGCAATACTCATAACACTACCCATATCACTACCCATAACTTTCCCCATAACAAACCCCATAACACTCTCCATAACACTACCCATATCACTACCCATAACTTTCCCCATAACAAACCCCATAACACTCTCCATAACACTACCCATAACAATCCCCATAACTGTCCCCATAACACCCTCTATAAAACTCCACATAACAACCCCCATAACATTCCAAATAACACTCCCCAAAACACTCCCCATAACACTGCCCATAACACTCTCCATAACACTCCCTATAGCAATCCCCATAACACTGCCCATAACATCCCCTCTTTCTGCAATATGAAACAGTTCAACACCAACAGTAAATTTAAGGAAACGTGCTATCCAGATACTGGTAAATTGTACCATGGAAACACGTAGCAAAAGAAAGCCAAGACTCTGCAATGAAGACGCAGCAAAAGTATTGACGTCAGTCTCAAATTTCAACCACATCTGTTCTTTATGTGGACATTTTAGCCCTTGTAGAATGAGACATTGCTTTTGCTTTTGAGTAGCCTGATACAATGTAGTGATCTTCAACCTGTTACCATAGTGAAGAGTTCAAGATTATGAAAGAAAATACAAATAGAGCAAACATTTAAAATATTGTCTCAAAGTTAAAGTTTAACTACTGGTGTTGAGATAATCATCATCATCAAGTACCGGGCATACTGGCGTAGGTGATCTGTCTCTCCACAAATTTCAATCTCGATAGTTATTTATCATTTCTGTTTTTGACCTTCTGCCAAGCCATTCTCTTAAGCTGTCTGGTATTTTCTCTCTTTGCTTCCCTCTATCTCTTCGTCCCTCAATTTTTCCAGTTGTTACAATATATTCCAGTCGTTCTCTTCTCATTACATGGCCAAACAATGATGCTTGTTTCTTCCTAATATTGGAAATTAGCTCTCTTTTTGCTTTGATCAAAACTACCCATATGGAAGTGTTTTCTTCAGAACATTTTCATTACTCTTCTTAGCTGTCCATGGTATTCTCAAAATTCTTCTGTAAAACCACATTTCTACAGACTCCAGTGATGTTCTTGTCTGTTGCTCTATTGTCTATGATTAACATACATATGTTAAGACTGGCTCTACATAACATTTAAGAACTCTTTTTTTCTTGTTTCCATTGTCAAAAATGGATTGCATAGTGCCTTCCTGATTTTCTGCAAGATACTATGCAATCCTTTTTTGACAATAGAATCAAGAAAAAGAGTTCTTAAATGTTAGAAGACGCTACTGGACGATAAACAACATTTACTACCCCCAAACGATCCAGCACATTATAAATTGTGACTTTGTTTCTGCTGGAAATAAAACATTTATTTACGATGTTCAACTGGGGCCATTTATAAAATAAATTTGATCCTGTGTCTCTGTGGTAATGTCCATCTGGTTCTATATAAAATAAATGTGATCCCGTGTCCCTGTTATAATGGTGACTTGTCTTTCAATCTAACTTTTTAGAACATTTATGATCTTATATTTCACAAATAAAGGATTGTTGTTGTTAACAGGCTGTTGATTGTATTTACTGTTAATTAATCTACCAGCATAGGGAGCCGCGATAGCTCAGTGGTTAGTGAACTGGGCTACAAAGGACAAGAGGTAGGATTTGATCCCAATCAGCGGCTTCCGGGTTCACCCAGCCTTAAATGGCTACCGCATTTATTTTCTGGGAAAGTAAAGCGGCACGGGCGTAATACCGACCACATTACCCCCAAAAATCGTGTGCTGAAGGTCTGTAAAATGTATGGTCACTAACACCATATTCCCAATACGCCACTTGCGCGTGACGGGGTTCTTTTCTTTACATTTTTAATCCACCAATATACCGGATATGTTTGCTCAATAAGGTCTATCTATTCGCTATCTATAAAAGTCATCATATGACCATTTCAAACAGAAATAAATGACATCATCATCAGTCTAGAACAAGGCCATTAATAATACACATATAGCATAATAGTGTAGTCAAGACATTCTGTAATATATATATATATATATATATATATATATATATGTATTCAAATATGCTCAAGCACCATGTCTACTGGCCTAGGTGATTATGTCACTCCAACTTTCAACCTCAACAATCACTTATTTCCGTTGTTGACCTTCCGCCAAGCCATTCTCTTTACCCCATTTGTAATTTTTTTCTCCTTGCCTCCCTCTATCTTCTCGTCTCTCAATCCTTCGAGTCGTCAGAACATATTCCATCGGGTCCTTTCTGACCACATGGCCAAAACTCGATGAGCGTCTTACATTGGAATTTAGCTCTCTTTTTGCTTTGGCCCCTCTCACAATATTCTCACCCCTCTTCCTAGGCCCTACTGACTCTTCCAACACTCCCATGCAAACCCACATGTCAACGATCTCCAGCGATTCCATGTCCACTGTCCCATTGCCCATGACTCAGATCCAAATACCAGAACCAGCCCTATATGACACCAAAGAAATCCCTCTCTTGTTTCTGCCGTCAAAAATGGACTGTACAGCATCTTGTTCATCCTTTGGAAAGCTGATTTTGCCCGAGTCATTACGCATCTTACCCCAGCCGTACACCGACCATCTGAGACCAAAACAGCTCTGAGACACTCAAACTCACCCACCTGATTTAACATTCCTCCACCTGTCTCCATTGTGCACTGCAACGATATCTTATTCTTTGTTGCCACCACCACCCCTGTCATTCTGCCACTGAGGCTATGTCCTTGACCCTCGCCTTTATCGATCACAATGTCCAGTACTTCCCGCCACTCATTTTCACTCCCAGTGACCAAGACAGTATCATCAATATACATGAGACCACTCACATTGTGACCTCCAATTAATATTGCAAGCATACCCCTTATAGATCTTAATATAATCTTACTATACACATTAAGCAAATCTGGTGACAGTATACAACTTTGTCTAACACCCTGTTTTATTTTTTGAAACCTTCTCAATTGATTTCCAGTTCTTATGGCCGCTGTTTGTTGCCAGTACATGTTCTTTATTATACTTAGATCTTTGCTCTTAACATTCATGCCTTCTAAAGTTGTGATTATTTCTTGGTGCTTTACTTTGTCAAATACTTTTAAAATAAACAATACAAATATTAAATCAATTTTCTTAAGATTCCAAGCAGGCAACCGTAACTTCCTCGCTTAGGATTGATCACGTCGTGAGCCACTGTACATCTGTAATGTGTTTCAGTCAGAATATAATATTCACCTCAATAACTATACTTCTGTTTCGATCTGTACTGATGTTTTCTAAAAAAGAAAAAAAACAATGAACGTCTGTATCGTAAATAATAGGACACATATTTGTATAGATCTCCTTCTCTTTAATTTTACGACATATTTGACCTCCCTTGATAGAAAACTTCATTAATTTTACGACATATATAACGACTCTTGATAGAAAACTTCATTAATGTTACGACATATATAACCTCACTTGATGGAAAATTCCTACAAAGACCGCACCTAGAACCTTGCACTAATAACATACATATACAAGCTCTAGCGAAAGCATAAAGAATGCCGACTAATTTTAAAATAACTCATACACTGGTCAATAGCATAGCTCATGTATCAGATCAATTATGTCATCGGAAATGCTGTAAAATAAACACTCGGGTTTCAATTATAAACAGGCAATTGTTGTATTTGAGAGTTGGAACACATTTGCTGTTAAAACTGAACTTACTAAAACTCATTAATGTAGTAGGTCACTATTTTCATCTTCAAAATGACTTACAACCCTAATTTATTAATCACTGGCTAAACTGTACAAACTGTTACTAGTAAAAGTCTTCCCATTAATGAATTTTTATAGAATATGATTATGGTTGTCTTTTGACATGATTATTCTAGGCAATATAAGAAGGTAGTTTGCCATTCCTTTCCTTCTTGGCAGTGACTGTACTAGTCGGAGATCGCTGCCATTGTCTCTATACATGAGATCTTCTGCCTGTCATCACGGAGTTGGGCATTTAACAAAGTAAAGCATGTGGAAATAAACAATATGCTGGAGAAATTAAACACTGATGGCAAGGATCTGCGAATCATATAAAACATGTACTGGCAACAAACAGCAGCCATATGAATTAACAACCAAACAGGACAATTTCAATTTATAAAACAAGAAGTCATAAAAGGCTGTGTTCTCTCGCCCGATATGTTTTCACTTTACAGGGAACATATTATAAGATCAATAGTAGACAAGAAAGGTATTGAAGTCAACGGTCACAACATAAATAATTTACGATATGCGGATGACACAGTCGTAATAGCAAAGACAGAGAATGAGCTACAAGAAATGATATACATAATAGTAAAAGAAAGCAACAAGAAAGGTCTCAGTCTGAATAGTAAGAAAACAGAAGTAATGGTCTTATCGAAGAAACAATCATCACCATCATGCAGCATAAACATAAACAGGACAAATCTGAAACAAATACAATGCGTCAAATACTTGGGCACAATAATAACATCAGGTTGAAGAGGCACAACAGAAATAAAAAAGCAGAATAGCTCAGGCCAAAATAACATTTCAGAAAATGAAAAATATTTTATGCAACAAATCTATGTCAATAGAAATGAGAAAGAAAGTTCATCGGTGCTATATAGAACCAATTCTGACCTATGGAAGCGAATCATTAACAGTAGACAAACAAATGAAAAGACTGTTAGAGGCCACAGAGATGGGATTTCTCAGAAGAATGTTGAAAGTTCCATGGACAGTTAAAAAGACCAATCAGGAAGTTCTCAAAGAGGCCAACACAAAAAGAGAACTCCTAAAATAACAACAGAAAGAAACAATCAACATTTTTCGGGCACACCATGAGAAGTAGGAAAGTTGGAATACTTGGTTACAACTGGCAAAATAAAATTAAAGAGAGATCGCGGACGACAAAGAGAGAAAATACTGGATAGGTTGGTGTCATGGCATGGAAAACAGTCAACAAAAGAACTGATACGATGCACTGTAGATAGAACATTGTGGAAGGTTGTGATCGCCTACGCCAACCGGTATAGCACATGATGATGATGATGGTAATGTTTATAGTTATGGAAGGCCCCGGTATCACTGCAAACGAATTAAAATTCATAACTGTTCAACCGCTCGTGCCACACAGCAATATTTCATCTCCCAAACAAAGGCAGCTGCAGTCCAAATCATTGCAGTATCAGCACACGCCAATAGACATAAGGTGAAACCGCACATAAAACGAACACACCCATCTAATATTTATAGAATAGTAAAAAAAAAAAACAAAGGTAAAGAACCCCGTCACGTCAAGTGGCGTATATGGAATATAGTGTTAGTGACCGCAATTTTACAGACCTTCAGAACACGATTTGGGATAATGTGGTCGGTATTACGCCCGTGCCGCTTTACTTTCCCAGAAAAAATCCGGTACCATTTTTAAGTCTGGGTGAACCGGAAGCCATCGATCAGGATCGAACCTGACTCTTGTCCTTTGTAGTCCAGTTCTGTAACTACTGAGCACCCATTTTATGGGATCCTCCTCATCATCATCAAGTACAGGGCCTGCTGGCGTAGGTGATCATGTCTCTCCACAACTTTCGATCTCGACAGTTATTTATCATTTCTGTTGTTGAACTTCTGCCAAGCCATTCTCTTAAGCTGTCTTGTATTTTTTTTCTCTTTGCTTCCCTCTATCTCTTCATCCCTCAATTTTCCCAGTTGTTCCAATATATTCCAGCTTTTCTCTTCTCATTACATGGCCAAAAAATGATGATTGTTTCTTCCTAATATTGGAAATTATTGGAAATGATAGAAAACATCATTTAATGGAATACCAAACTTAAAATCAATATCAGTATAATTTCTAGTTTATGATCTCGTTCTTTGTTCTCCTTGCTTATTATTTGACCAGGCAATTTTCATTGTGCAGCTTAATTATCAAGGCTAACGACAAACTACCACGTGGTTGATTATAATAAATCTTAATTTTGATATTATTCTACCACTTTTTGTTCTCAAATTCTCAACATTAAAAGATGATAAGGGAAAACAAAACAAACCGTCAGTAGTTCCAGCAATAATTATAGCTTGGACATTTCAATAATAAGCGGTATATTTATGCAAAAATAACAAATCCTGTCACGTCGTGAAACCAAAGTTTCTTCTCCAGAAATTAGATTTCCTATAATAAGCAACATAAGTAATGTGAAGAAATAATTGGGGGCAAATCTATAACGGTTGTTATGGTAACAAGAGCTATCTGTTTGTGATAACAAAGTAATGGGTGCTGCCTGTTCTCTTACATTAGCGTATTTTTAAAAAAAATGATTTTACTTTTGATCATAGCGCTGTTTTTTGTTAGTATCCTGTAACACGGGCATAACAAAAGTCGTTGATATTGTAATGTAATTTGATTAAATTGTTCAACATATAATTTGTAAACAGCTCTTGTTAATTAAGAGGGAGATATGTTTTGCCGTTCTATTCAACAATTATTTGTTTGTCTGATAATTTCTCTGCGACTTCAAAAGTAAGTTATTACCAGAATATAATTGCTTTTTAAAGAAAATAGAAATCTTCATGAAAATGTGCGCTGAAGTCTAGTAGTTGTATGCGTGTAGTCTTTAAATCATAGAGGAAAAATAGAAGTGAACAAAGATATATACTAGTGTATTTATAACCAATATCTATGTTCATTATTTCAGTAACAGTATACCAGGTATATAGTGTCAGGTCAGGTAATTTTACCTGCTACTGTATGCAGTAAACAGTACAACATGCGGCTGCCCTGCTGCCTTGCAGGTAAGCCCGGGAGAGTAAAAGGCTAAGGGAGGGTACCACGAAATAAAACAACCACACTGCCTTGTGGGTGAGACTTTTTAGTCAAAGGCTAGCGGAGCCAACCGTAAACAAATAGACGGAAGGCAACAGAAAATCACCGTTGTAATTTCTTTGTACAATCATGAATCGCCACAACAATAGAAATCACGACAACAACGTTAAGGGAGATTCTAATGGAAAACCCTCGTTCGGTAGGGGACATCATGTGCTACAGGTGGTACCCGATCGTCATCAAGCTACTGTAAGCAAAATAAAGATAAAGCAGACTCTAAAGATATGCACTTGGAACGTGAGAACACCCATGCAGAAGCAGAAAGGTTAACTTGAAAACATCAAACAAGAAATGAAAATAATGGGTTTACATTTACAGGGACTTTGTGAAATGAGATACACCGGATCAGGGGAGATATATTCTGATAAACATAAAATAATCTATTCTGTAGGTACTGAACATCAAAGAGAAGTAGGTATCACCTTGGATGCAGAAAAAGCAAAAACAGTGAAAGGCTTTTACCCAATATCTGACAGAGTCCTTTCAGTGAAATTTAATGGAAGGTCAATAGATATAAATCGTATACAAGTTTATGCACAAACAGTAGACAGTCTAGAGGAAACAAATGATAAATTTTACGACGAGTTAAATAAGGCACTTCATGAATGCAAAATACATGAAAAGACCATAGTTCTAGAATATTTTTATGTAAAAGTAGGAAAGGAAAGTTGAGGAAGTAGTTGGTCACTATGGCTTAGGCGAGAGGAATGAAAGAGGTGAGAAACTTATTGACTGGGCAAGAACACAAAACATGATGATAGGAAACACCTGGTTTAAGCAACATCCAAGACGTATGTGGACATGGAAAAGCCCAGGAGACAACGCACGTAATCAAATTGATTATATAATGATAATGATAAGCAATAGATTTAGAAACAGTCTGGTGTGTGTGAAAACTAGACCAGGGGCAGATTGCAATAGTGATCATGTACCAGTTGTGGGAAAGCTTAGAGTAAAATTAAAAGCAACAAAACGAGCATCAGTTAACATCAAGTTAAATTTAGATTTACTCAAATCAGACAAGAAGTTGCAAGACAAATATAAAATCACAATTCAGAACCGGTACAATGCAATAGAGAAGATACAAAGCATTGATGAACAGTGGGAAATACTTAAACAATCAATTCGCCAAACATCGAAAGCGTTCAAACCACCAGTTAGGACAAATTCAAGAAAGAAATGGATGACAGATGCCATTATGAAGCTAATGGATACAAGAAGAAGAAATAAAGAAAATAAACATGCGTATAAAAGATTAAATAAATAAATTGTAATAAAATACAATTACAAAAAAGCATGGCTAAAAGAGAGATGCAAAGAGATTGAAATGCAACAAAAAGGAGATTCTAAAGCTATATACACACACATTGAAGAATTAACAGGAAGAAAAAGGCAATCAAAAAATGGGTGTTTAAGATCAAAGGAAGGAGAACTGTTGATTGAACAAGAAATTATAAGCGAATGATGGACAAAATACATTAAAGATCTTTATAATGATGAACGAACAGAAGTAAATTTTAAGGATAATGGAGAAAGACCAGAAATACTCAAAGAAGAAGTGGAAGACGCCTTGCGCAATATGAAAGCAGGCAAAGGTCCTGGATCACATAATATAACTAAAGAAGAGATTGAAGCCCTGGGTGATTTTTGAATAAAAATAATAATAAAATTATTTAATTATATCTACAGCACCCGATATATACCAGACGACCTGCTCAAATCAATATTCATAGCCTAACCAATGAAATCTGGTGCGATTGAATGCAATGATCATCGCACAATAAGCCTTATGAGTCATATGACTAAGATATTACTAAGAATCATCATGCGAAGAGTGCGAAGCAAAATCAGTCCAGAAATTAGTGATGAACAGTGTGGTTTTGTTAGAGGCAAAGGATCGAGCTATGCCATATACATCATAAGATATTCAGTAGAAAGAGCCATAGAGGTGAAAACAGATCTATACCTATGTTTCATAGATTATACCAAGGCATTTGACAAAGTAGAGCACCAAGAAATAATCAAAATTTTACAAAGCATAAGCGTAGACAGCAAAGATCTAAGAATAATAAAGAACATGTCATCATTATCATCAAGTACCAAGCCAACTTGCGTAGGTGATCATGTCTCTCCACAACTTTCGATCTCGGAGCTATTTATCATTTCTGTTGTTGACCTTCTGCCAAGCCATTCTCTTAAGCTGTCTGTTATTTTTTATCTTTGCTTCCCTCTATCTCCTCGTCCCTCAATTGTTCCAGTTGTTACAATATATTCCAGTTGTTCTCTTCTCATTACATGGCCAAAAAATTATGATTGTTTCTTCCTAATATTGGAAATTAGCTCTCTTTTTGCTTTGACCTCTCTCAGAACCTCTTCATTACTCTTCTTAGCTGTCCATGGTATTCTCAACATTCTTCTGTAAAACCACATTTCTACAGACTCCAGTGATTTTCTTGTCTGTTGTCCTAATGTCCATGACTCGCATCCATATGTTAAGACTGGCTCTACGTAACACTTAAGAACTCTTTTTCTTGTTTCAATTGTCAAAAATGGATTGCATAGTATTTTCCTCACTTTTTGGAAAGCTGCTTTTGCCTGAGCCATTCTGCACCTCACCTCTTTTGTACATCTTCCGTCTGAGGTTAACAAAGTTCCCAAATATTTAAATTCATTTACCTGTTTTAATATTGTTCCACTTGTCTTTATTTTGGACTGAGGTGATGTATTTTTCTTTGTTGTTACCATTACCTCTGTCTTTTTGCTATTAACTCTGAGTCCTTTATTTTTGCTTTCTTTCACTATAATGTCCAACATTTCTTGTAACTAATTTTCACTCTTAGCGATTAATATTGTATCATCAGCATACCTTAGATTATTTATATTATGACCTCCAATTGTTATTCCAGGCCTGCCCCTTATGGATCTTAAAATAATCTCACTATAAATATTAAACAAATCTGGTGACAGCACACAACCTTGTCTAACACCCTGTTTTATTTGTTGAAACATTCCCAATTGGTTTCCAGTTCTTATGGCCGCTGTTTGTTGCCAGTACATGCTCTTTATTACTCTTAGATCTTTGCTGTCTATGTTTAGGCCACAGAGATGGGATTTGTCAAAAGAATATTGAAAGTTCCCCGGACAGCTAAAAAGACCAATGAGGAGGTTCTCAAAGAGGCCAACACAAAAAGGGAGCTCTTAAAAAACATCAGAAAGAAGCAATCAACATTTTTCGGGCACATCATGAGAAGAGGAAAGTTGGAATACTTGGTTACAACTGGAAAAATGAAAGGAAAGAGAGATCGCGGGCGACAAAGAGAGAAAATACTAGATAGCTTGGTGTCATGGCATGGAAAACAGTCAACAACAGAACTGATACGATGCACTGTAGATAGAAGATTGTGGAGGGACATGATCACCTACGCCAACCGGTATGACACATGATGATGATGATCTATCTATCTATCTATCTATCTATCTATCTATCTATCTATCTATCTATCTATCTATCTATCTATCTATCTATCTATCTATCTATCTATCTATCTATCTATCTATCTGTCTGTCTGTCTGTCTGTCTGTCTGTCTGTCTATCTATCTATATATCTATCTAATCTGTCTTTCTGTATGTTTGTCTGTTTGTCTGTCTGTCTGTCCGTCCGTCCGTCCATCTGTCTGTCTGTCCGTCCGTCCGTCTTTCGGTCCGTCCGTCCGTCTGTCAGTCCGTCCGTCCGTCCGTCTGTCTGTCTGTCTGTCTGTCTGTCTGTCTGTCTGTCTGTCTGTCTTATCGTCCTCCGTCTGTCCGTCCGTCTGTCTGTCCGTTTACTGTCAGAAGACAGCACATATGACATAAATTCTATGCTCACTATGTTTAACGATATGTGGTATCAAGTGTCAGACCTTAAACAGACCAGCATTATATCTCGCCATACGGTTCTGTTCTGTGCAGATCGCTCACTCGCAACTTGGAAGCTGATGCATACTGTTGTGGCCTTTGTGTCCTTTCTAGTGTTTATCTAAGTCGGCCTCTTTTTTCTTTTACCCTCTGGTTCCCATTTGAGGGCATGTTTTGATATTTTCTTGTTGTTTCTTCTTATCACATTGTCAGTATGTGACCATCTTCTTCTCTTGATTTTTAGAAGATACTGTTGGATAATTTGTGATTTGCACCTATTTTTAATCTAATCTTCTTAATTCAGTCCGTATCTATTTGCAGACTACATCTGCCTTTCTTTGTTTGGGAGATGAGATAGTAATTCAAATGATTCCACTGGCACGTGCTGTTGAGAAATTATGGATTTTAATTCGTTTGCAGTGATACCGGGGCCTTCTATAACCATAACAATTCAGTCCATAGTGTATAAAGTATTTTCCTGACTGATCTGTTTGCAGTTGCATCTAATTTATTTTGTAATTCTGTAGTTTGTTTCAAGCACCCGCAGACATAATTTGTATGAATAATACATTTGGTTTGAAAATTCTTTTTTTTTATTATAACAATTCCGTTCTTTCGTCTTCTTTTCTCTTTTCACTGATACCTAAACGATGTCGTGGTTATATCCTTTGTCGTTCTTGAGCTGCTTGAACTGTCTGAATTAGTGATTTTCCTTTGTTGTTACATGTCTCTATCACTGCATCTATCCATCTTTTTCTAGGTCTTCCTCTTTGTCTTTTCCCATGCATTCACAAGAAGAACGCGCTTGATGGTGATTGGTGAGGATTCATTCTGACCAGGTTGACAAACCATTTAAGTTGTTGTTGTTCTATATATTATTGGCAGGAACAATTCCATTATTCTCTTAAATTAGGTGACGGGATATTATAACATGACATTTATTCTTTCACTTCTGACTGTGTCTTCAGCTTCAAAATCCAAGAACGATACTCTCACACATTGATCATTATGTGCCATTGCAGAGAGCAATAGCATGGGAACACAGGGCACACTCACCACTGACGAGGTTCTTGAAGCCATGGAGATGATCTTTTTGGTTGCACTTGGTGGTCCAGTCTGTGTCATAGGAATAGTTTGTAACGTCATTAACATCATCATCTTCGTGAAGCAGGTCTGTTAAATCGTTGTTAATCTGCTTTTGATATTACCTTCTTGTATTTTGACCACAAATATATAATTTTATACCAGATCTATTAGCCTGAAGTGTCATGTTTAATGGATACTCTTTAAGATAATGTTGAAAAGAATCAGTGACACGATTAGACATTACATTCGTGAAGACTAGTGTTATTATGTGGAGTGAAAAAGTACAGGAGACCATACTGATAATGATGACTTGAAGCTATAGAAGTTAAACATGTTTGAAAATGTAACAATCTTTTATTGTTTCTATAGTTAGAAATTCAAAAATGTAAAATACAAAGAAGTAATATTATTGTTAAAATATATAGCAGATGATGGGAAGCATCTAAGAATTTCATGAAAATCTACCGGGAACAACAGCCGAAGTAGGTAACCAGATTGTAATAGTATAAATATTAAGAAATACAAGATCACATATGGGGAATGGAGATATAGCTTGGTTACTATAGTTTAGTAGTTACTCATAAATTAAATAGGTAATAGCAATTGCAGTACAATTTTAAGACAGAAACAGAAGAACAGTAGCAAGTTTTTGGAATGTAAAATTGCATCTGTTATTGGAAAGGTGGGGGAATAGATGTAAACTTGACTTTACCGCCCTTTAATGGGTACCGGAATTTTTCTTATGGGAACGTAAAGCGGCACGGGCGTAATATCGACCACGTTACCCCACAAAATCATGTGCTGAAGGTCTGTAAAATGTATGGTTAGTAACACCATATTCTATTTACGCCACTTGGCGCTGAGCGAGGTACTTTCATTTACTACACCTTCACTTCTACAACAGACTATCTAACAAACTTGAATAAGCAACATTTCTTTACTGTGGTTATTGACTCCATGAATTCATGTGAAGACATTGTTAGTACATCGTGTTCTAATCTATATGTAATAATTATGGGAATATTTAAACTCTGTATTCTAAAATATATAGCAGCAGTTCCCAGTCTAAAGATATGAATGTTGAGGAAAATAAGTCGATACTATCCACAGGGTTAGGATTTTTTTTCTTGGAAAGTAAAGCAGCACGGGCGTAATACCGAGCACATTTGCCCAAAAATCATGTGCCGAAGGTCTGTATAAATTATGATCACTAACGGGCGTGACGGGTCTCTTTACATTTTTTCCTTTTTCTTTTACCACAGGGTTAGAACGGGAGCCGCGATAGCTCAGTGGTTAGTGAACTGGACTACAACCGACAAGAGGTAGAGTTCGATCCTGCACGACGGCTTCCGGGTTCACCCAGCCTTAAATGGGTACGGGCTTTTTTCTAGGAAAGTAAAGCGGCACGACCATTATACCGACCACATTACCCCTAAAATCATGTGTTGAAGGTCTGTAAAAAGTATGGTCACTAACACCATATTACCTAGACGCCACTTGGCGTGACGATCTTTCAGTTGAGTTTTCCGGTTACAATCTCCATTAATGCTACTTAGTTAGCGTAGTCCCAGTAGTGGTAAGGTTGGAATATAAAAGTAAAGTAAAGTCTCCCCGTCACGCCAAGTGGCGTATAGGAAATATGGTGTTAGTGTCCATACATTTTACAGACCTTCGGCACATGATTTTTGGGGTAATGTGGTCGGTATTACGCCCGTGCCGTTTAATTTTACTTTCCCAGAAAAGACAAATCCGGTTCCCATTAAAGGCTGGAAGCCGTCGGTTGGGATCGAACCCTACCTCCTGTCCATTCTAGTCCAGTTCACTAACCACTGATCTATCGCGACTCCCAAGGTTGCAATATATAGAAGGTAATTTATTTAGAAACTGTAGGAAGCTCCAAATTGCCCAACAGAAACCATGATAATAAAGCAAACGATTGCAGTCAACACCTGATTACCGTCAATAGCTGAAGCTTGTATCGACCCCAACAGCAGTCAACACCTGATTACCGTCAATAGCTGAAGCTTGTATCGACCCCAACAGCAGTCAACGCCTGATTACGTCAATAGCTGAAGCTTGTATCGACCCCAACAGCAGTCAACGCCTGATTACGTCAATAGCTGAAGCTTGTATCGACCCCAACAGCAGTCAACGCCTGATTACGTCAATAGCTGAAGCTTGTATTGACCCCAACAGCAGTCAACACCTGATTACGTCAATAGCTGAAGCTTGTATCGACTCGAACAGCGGTCAACACCTGATTACCGTCAATAGCTGAAGCTTGTATCGACCCCAACAGCAGTCAACACCTGATTACCGTCAATAGCTGAAGCTTGTATCGACCCCAACATCAGTCAACACCTGATTACGGTCAATAGCTGAAGCTTGTATCGACCCCAACATCAGTCAACAATTCAATTCTTTTTATTCACTTACCCTTATCACATTATCACATTCACTTATGTCTACGTCACAAGACATGCGATAGTACGGGGAAATGAAATTGGACAGGTTGGCTAGCTGCACTGTTGTTGAGGAAGGTCAATCAATGGATCGGGCGGACATCACCAATGCCCTTTTTAGATGTGGTAGTGCACAGGACTTCGACAACCATGAGTCCACGTCATTCCTTCGGATGAAAGAAATGGAAGTTAAGATGGACATGGCCTGAAACGAGAAACTTAGTGGGTAAGTAAGGGCGTATCAACCAACATAGAACTGGCGTCGTCAGTCGCTGTACACTGCGGGACTTGCTTAGGAGGGGATCTGGACACCTATGGACATGTTCGGAGGGCATCGATGCTGACCCGCCAATTACTCAATAACCTTTATTTATTAGACATATCATGCGAACAGATGGCATTGGCAATACTTTAACAACAGGCAGAATGAATGTAACGAGGAGAAGGAGGACAACGAAAAAAGAGGATAACGAAAAAAAAACATATAGGACGAGGAAAAAAAAGAAGACGAAAATGAAACAGAAAAGAAAGGAATACGAAATAGATTAAGAGGGAAATGAAAAAAGTAAGAGATTGTAAGGGAAAGGAAATAATTGGTATGGTTGGTTGGTTGGTTGGTTGGTTGGTTTGGTTGCGTTCGCCGGATGACTAAAGTATTCTAGAGTATCGTGGTAGACTAGAATATTCCTCTTCATCATCCGCCCTTACAAGGACGTAGTGGACGTGTCTGCGTTGTGTTGTGGTTTGCTGCATAACTGTTATATTTGCGCCTTTCGGCCCAACACATCCGACTTCAGCACGAAATTTTTGAGTACCAGGTTGTCTTCCCTCTTCGATCCCTGCACGCTTGGCCAGACTAGAAAGGTTAGTCTGTTGCTGGAGGCACCGCGGAGAGGTGGAGCAGGGTATGGATGGTTCTAGTTCACAGATCCTGTGAGCCATCAGCTGTGGGTCGCTGACAACTTCCAGCTCTGGTGCTGTGAGGCGCGCCTTCGCCTCCATAATTGGTATAGGATGAAGAGGAAGGGTAATAATAAGTATACAACATGACCAAAAAATAGACAAGTAGAACAATATCACAACAGGTAAATGAATGTAAACACCAGGAAACAATGTTAACCTCAGATGGTAGATATACAACAGAGCTGAGATGAAGAATAGCTCAGGCAAAAACATTAAAAAAAACACGAGGACGATACTGTGCAATCCATTTTTGACAATGTCAACAAGAAAAAGAGATCTTAAATGTTATGCAGAGTAAGTCTTAACATATGTATGTGAATCATGGACAATAGGACAACAGACAAGAATATCACTGGAGGGCTGTAGAAATGTGGTTTTACAGAAGAATGTTGAGAATACTATGGACAGCTAAGAAGAGTAATGAAAATGTTTTGAAAGTGGCTAAAGCAAAAATATAGCTAATTTCCAAAATTTAAAAGAAACATTCACCATCTTTTGCCTAGCGAACTAAAAATAGATAGATAATTTTTTGGCCATGTAATGAGAAGAGAACAGCTGGAATATATTGTAACGACTGGTAAAATTGAGGGACGAAGCACTAGAGGAAAGCAAACAGAAAAGATACCAGACAGCTTAATTAAGAGAATGGCTTGACAGAAGATCAACAACAATAATGATAAATAATTGTTGAGAGGACTTCCGTTTCCAAGATGGTGGGACTTGTTCACGTTCTCTCGATCGCTAGCAGAGATTGCATTTGGGGCCTGATTAATTTCGGCTCTCCATTGCAATTTTCTGCGTTAAAGTCAAAATGATGTTCCACTTAACACATCTGCGCCAATAAAGCGGAGCAGTTCGCAAGGCAATATTTCTTTTGACAAATCAAGTGTTGTGAATGTGACCTTCCACCGTCTTGATTTGATCTGCGGTTTACGTCACATTGAGTGCTGTTCAATGACCGTTGTTAGAATTGTTTGACGCAAGTTATTTACATGTTACAACTCATTAATGTGGAATGCTCCGTCGAGTCAGCCGAAGTTTTATCTCTTTTGGAAATTTGCACCGTGTTTCGTTCGTTGTCGGCTGCATTCACTAGAGTAATCAGAATCCATGGGCGCAGCCGTTGTTTTGTGTGCTACGTCATCATAATAGTAAAAGTAAAAGTAAAGTATCCCAGTCACGCCAAGTGGCGTATAGGGAAATATGGTGTTAGTGACCCTATATTTTACAGACCTTCAGCACATGATTTTTGGGGTAATGCACGTCATCATAATGACTCATCGTATATCCCTCGACCGGTCATACGCAAATCTTACGGTTTGTTGTTTGATGTACGACGGGGATATTCCGACGACTAAATGTGTTTTATATGTTCGGAATTGGAGTCAACAACGATGTCCTAACATCATCAAGCGCTATACATAAAAAAAAAAATATGACGATCATCAGTTTCAGGAGGACATGAACTTCCGGTCAATCTGGTGGATAGGCACATTTTACTCATATTCCAAGTCCGGCTTGTTGCATGAGCTACTGAGTTAGATGCTCTGTGCACACCGTGAGCTGTGTGTTTCATCCGTTTTGATCACGTTTCTATATTCCAATTGTTTACGATGAATGAAGATATCGTATGACATGGAACAGTTGGCTGTGTTCACTTTATGTGCGGTTTCGCCTTATTTCTTTTGGCGTGTTCTGAGACTTCAATGATGGGGGCTACAGCTACCTTTCTTTGTTTGGGAGATGAGTTAGTAATTCGGATGATTCCACTGGCACGGGCGGTTGAGCAATTATGGATTTTAATTAGTTTGCAGTGATACCGGGGCCTTCCATAACCAAAGAACTGTTGAGATCGAGAGTTGTAAAGAGACACGATCACCTACGCCAGCAGGCATGGTACTTGATGATGATGCCATGACAAAAATATTATTAAATAATCGTGGTGTTTAAACAATGGAGTATAAAACCACATGTGCGTCTTAATTATAACCACCATCATGTGTCATCTTATTCCATTCAGGGCTTCAGCGAAAGCGTTAATATCAGTCTGTGTGGCCTTGCTGCGTCCGACTTGGGAACTCTTCTTTTTCTACTTTGGAAATGTGTCTGCTACAATCCGCTGTTTCAAAGTGATAAGTTCCAGTTTGATCCATTGCAGATTCAGTTTGTAACTTCAGGTAAGCTTTTGTCGGGGCCGTTATCATGATGAAAGATAACAACATAAACACCAATTGTCGCCGTTTCAATTATCAATTACAACATGCCACCTCCCCCCTATCAGTTACACTATCTTCATTCGATTTGTTACTGGGCATCAACAGCCATAATGTTATTATCATCGTTATTATGACTAGCATTATCATAAAAAAAAGTAAATTACCCACGTCAGGCCAAGTCGCGTATAAAGTAATATGGTGTTAGTGACCATAATTCTTATAGACCTTCGGCACATGATTTTTGGGGTAATGTGGTCGGTATTACGCCCGTGCCGCTTTAATTTCCAAGAAAAAATCCGGTACCCATTTAAGGCTGGGTGAACCCGGAAGCCGTCGGTTGGAATCGAACCCGACCTCTTGTACTTTGAAGTCAAGCTCACTAACCACTGAGCTATCGCGGCTCCCTAGCTTTATCATAATTAACAGTATTTCCGTTACTACAATTATCATCATCACTCGCAGAATAATAATTATCATTATTCATGATAATAACACATTGTTGATATCAATATTGGTATAATCAGCTTTATTCATATCGGCTTCATAATAATCATTCTCTAGAGAATTCATATCATAACCATCAACATTATCATTAATGACATCATTCATATCATAATCATCAACATTATCATTAATGACATCATTCATATCATAATCGTCAACATTATCATTCTTGACATCATTCATATCATACTCATCAACATTATCATTTTTGACATCATTCATACCACGATCATCAACATTATCATTCCCGACATCATTCAGTATCATCATCGTTAAATATTTCATCAATAATACATTATCAATCTGGGAGCCGCGATAGCTCATTGGTTAGTGAACTGGACTACAAAGGACAAGGGGTAGGGTTCGATCCCAACCGATGGCTTCCGGGTTCACCCAGCCTTAAATGGGTACCGGATTTTTTTTCTGGGAAAGTAAAGCAGCACGGGCGTAATACCGACCACATTACCCCAAAAATCATGTTCTGAACTTCTGTAAAATTTTGGGTCACTAGCACCATATTTCCCTATACGCCACTTGGCCGTACGGGGGTACTTTACTTACTTTTTTACATGATCAATCTGACCAATTATAATCATCATTTTTTGTATCATCACAGAAATGATGATTTTACCATCAACTTTATAGTTTGGATTACCATCCGTAGCGTTGTTTGTTACACTCACCGTTATTCTTTAATTGCTGGAAGTGACAATGAACTCTTACATCGTCTTTAAGCTCTGTCGTCCAATGTTTCTTTTCACGTAGTTCTTCCTGTTGTTAAGACACCAATCATCATTGAGTGTAGTCTTCGCATCAAAGGTTAGTTACCATGGAGCGCCATTCCGCTCTGTCTCTTGATTTGATAGTGCAGGTCGTCATAGGCTGATTTGTCCGTCCATGTTACTCTTTGTCTGCCTCTTTTACCTTGTATTTTCTTTTCTATTACTTTTAGTAGGCTGCTGTGTCTTTCAACATGCCCTAAAAATCTAATTTGTCTTGTTTTAATTGTGTCTAGTAGTTCTTTTTTTTTCATTTTTAGTTGTTTTAAAACTTCACCGTTTGTTTTCTTTCTTTTCCATCCAATTCTTCCTTTTCTTCTATAAATCAACATTTATTACGTCTTCTATCTGAGTGATTAGATACTTTATTTCTATTTGTTAACTGGTGGTATTTCCTTAATACAGGATAGATTAATTTCCTTTAATTAATTTTCCGCTTTCCATGTCATACATATACATTACTGGAAGAAATATTCCAATAGGTCCAACACTAACAAAATAAATAAAACACCGCGGCTTAGCTTCTTGAGAACTGAAACTCGTTGGTCACTGACTGAAGCTTTAAAAAATAGTTACTATCTTTCAATAACACACTAATCAATCGGCGGACCTCGGTAGCCTAGTTGGGAAAACCACCCGACTGGACTACCGACGTTCGAACAACCCATGTTCGATTCCCGCCGGGAGCAGTGTGAATTGTACTCGTGGTTGGAAAAAAAAAACTGAACCAAACCAGTGAATTAACCAAGTGAACCAAACCAGTGAACCAACCCAACCCAGTGAACCAAAGCAGGGAACCAAACCAGTGAATCAACCCAATGAACCAAACCAGTGAACCAACCAAGAGAACCAAAGCTGTGAACCAAACCAGTGAACCAAACCAGTGAATCAACCCAGTGAACCAAACCAGTGAACCAACCCAGTGAACGACACCAGTGAACGACAACAGTGAACGACACCAGTGAACCAACCCAGTGAACCAAAGCAGTGAACCAACCCAGTGAATCTAACCAGTGAATCTAACCAGTGAACGAAACCAGTGAACCAACGCAGTGAACCAAACCACTGAATCTAACAAGTGAACGAAACCAGTGAACTAACCCAGTGAACTAACCCAGTGAACCAAACCAGTGAACCAACCCAGTGAATCTAACCAGTGAACGATACCAGTGAACCAACCCAGTGAACTCCAAAGAAGCCAAGATCATCGCACATAAAAAAATACACAACAAACTCGTAACAAAAGCTGCAAATCAACGACACGCATAATCTAACATAGAAGCAAAGGCATCAAGAGGCACCAAGATGCGCAGAGATGCGAAGCTGCTGTAAAACTGATGATAATAGCAATTCTAAAAAAAAAAAAGAAGAAAAAAAGTGGTATGGTGACAGCTTAACATGGTAATGGACAAAACAAAAATCGACGTTTCGGCCAAGTAGGCCTACATATGGATCAACAAACAACAACACAAAAAATATATATAAGGATTAAAAGATTCTTATGTTGTTGTTTGTTGATCCAGCTGAAAGCCTACTTGGCCGAAACGTCGACTTTTGTTTTGTCCATTACCACGTAAAGATGTCACCATACCACTTTTTTATTCTTTTTTTTTTTTTAGAATTGCTATAATCTAATATACCTACTGCCACGGTACGCCTGGATCGTAACTCTCCGCTTCAGAAAAGACTCATGAAGACATCTGAGCCACCTTCATCGCCTAGGAATAACCGACATTGTCAAATACTACTGGGGAAGAGTGGTCCAGGCTCCAGAACACCTGTTTGAGACCTGTAACATCTTTACTGGACCGTGATGTCAAGCCTGGCACAATATAAATATCATCATCATCATCAAGTGCCCTCTCCGCAACGAAGGTTGGCTACCAAGGATCGTTATTCCACTCTGTTTCTTGCTTTGATGGTGCAGGTTGTCATATATTGACAGTCCATTCCTTGATGTTACTCGTCCATGTTAGTCTTGGTCTGCCTCTGCCCCTTTTACTTTGTATTTTCCCTTCCAATATTACTTTTAGCAGGCTGTTGTGTCTTTTAACGTGCCCTAAAAATTTCATTTGTCTTAATTGTATTTAGTAGTTTTCTTTTTATTGTTAGTTGTTTTAAAACTTCATCGTTTGTTTTCTTTCTTTCCATCCAATTCTACCTATTCTTCTATAAATCCACATTTCAAAGGCTTCAATTTTCTGTTCTGTTTTCTTGTCTAATGTCCATGTTTCTGCTCCAAACAGGAATATTGAGAAGGTGTAACATTATTATAAGAATGCAAATTTAAAGAAAGGAACAAGTGGTATGGTAACAGCTTTACGTAGGAGAGAAACAAAACAAACGTAGAACGACGTTTCGGCAAAGAATGAATTTATCTGGAAATAAATATTTGTACATTGTCTTTTATATATTTTTGTGTTGTTTGTCGTTCCAGGTGAAGGCCTTCGTGGTCGAAACTTAGTTCTAATTTTGTTTCTCATCTACGTAAAGTTGTTACCATACACATTTTATTTTTTTTTTATTTTCATTATAAACAAACAACAATTATTGTGGGTCATTATGAACACATGGAGATGACTGCGAACATCGTCCTGACGAAATGGGTCAATATTTAGAATTTGGAACGCAAAGAGAGAGAAGAAATAGAGAGAGATAATGAGAAGGAGCTAGCTGTTCAATTAAACATCAAATTAATTATGAGACGGTACCCAATATATGCCATCACAGGAACTTTTTCTTGTTATTTAATTAGAAATTAGGTGAACTGGTTGGTCTCGAGGCAAGACGCCAGCCTCGAGACAGAGAGTTTGTCGTTTCAAATCCTGGCTGCACCAGTTGGGATTTTTATTTATGATTTCTCTCTGCGGTAACCACCCCTGGTCTCAGCAGCGAGGCCCAGCTTGAAACGTTAATTACTCATCGACGAAAAAAATCTGAGTACCTCCGAAGACGATGTTATCTGCCTGCGTGGCGATGGACCCCTGTGCACACGGCTGCCAGGTAAAAATTGATTAACACGCTAAATTCAGTTCCTAGTCTCTAGGGACTTCGTCAGAGGTCAAAGCTGGCGAACGAAAATTAAAAAAAATTAGAAATAATAATTTCTCTAAAGTGTCTCTTTTCAGGATTACCAGCCGGATACTTTCTGACGGTCACATATTTGATCACTGTCTTCATCACTTTCGAGAGATGTGTTTGTATATCACTACCCATGAAGGTGAAGGACATCATGACACCTAGAAGAACACTGACTTCAATATTTATCTTCTTCTCGCTAATTTTTATTTTCTTTGTCCCCGCCTTTTCCGCTTTCAGAATTAAGGAAACATTTCAAACCAAAAACAACAGAACTATGTATGCCATCTCGTACATAAACAACGGTCACGCGATGGAAAATGTGTCCTTCTCTTTCTATACAGGAATACAGTTTATCTCATTAATTCTTGTCTTAATATTTACAGGCGTTATAATTAAATTCATAGTATCTATATCTCAGTGGCGCAAAAAAATCATCAATGGCTCATCTGCTTATACAACAGATCACATTTCACAACGTGATAAAAGAGTTGTAAAAATGGTAACTCTAATCTCATGCATCTTCATAGCTTGTAATTTGCCAAGTAATATTAATGTGATAGTGATGATTCATTTGTCACCGCATTACAGTAGTAATGGTATTTATAAAAACACCTACAGAAGCATATGGTCGGTGATCAACCTGCTTGAAGTGATCAATAGTTCTGTTGGTATCTTGGTTTACTACAACATGAGCTCAAAGTTTAGAGCAAGTTTTAACAAACTCTTTCTCGATGATATTCTTAATAAGTAATGTCTTTATAAAGAAGGAATTGGACAAGTAAAGACTTTCACAAATATTCTGGCTTGCTTTATATATTTAAAAACATTGTTAATTACGAAAGAAGGAAAGAGAGACAGATGAAAAGAGATAAGAAAGAAAGAAAGAAAGAAAAAAAAGAAAATAAAGAAAGAAAGAAAGTAAGTAAGAGAAGAAACAGTCTTTAAAAAATACAACTTTGGTACAAACACGTAACGTACTTACTCGTAGAACGGATCGAGCAGACACAACAAGAGGTTGCCTGAAATCTGAAAACAAAAAGAGAGCATTAGCTGATGGCTACCGCCGCGAGCAGTGAACGACAACTGACCAAGATCCATTCGTCCGACATGGATCTGTCAACAGACTAACCAATTTGATCAAGTCAGTAGGAATGGAAGACAATACGGTATCCTAAAGTGCTTTCTGAGTTCGGATGTATTGGGGCAAAATAAACAAATAATGCAACTTGTTTTAAATGACAACACAGCGCGATTTCGAAAGTTTAAAGATCTTTTACTTCATTTTGACGACTGATAGTAAACATTCGTTATTCCTCTAAATTGTATCAAATCTGTACATATGATTTCGCTTGAGAAGCTTGATTAATATATATTTTGATCGTTTGCAGGCAAGACATTTGAAAGATTTTCAGCGACTTTTCTTTAAATATTTTTGTTTATGAATCTAGCAAAAAAAAAAAAAAAAAAAAAAAAAAAAATACATGAAATAGAAATTAATTTTCGGTGAACATGATTGAGCAATTGAAATCTGTATCTGAATATCTCTTTCATTCTGTATCCTTCTTCATTTCTTTTTTTATTTTTTTATTTTTTTTTGCCCTGTACAGTAATAGACGGACAGACGATTTGAGACCACATAAACTCTAATTCTCGGAAGAAATTTTGAGAGTTCCGTGGACAACTTAAAGGCCCAACGAGGAAATTCTCAAGAGGCAAGCACAAAAGGAGATATTCTAAAAGAATCACAAAGAAACACTCGGTATCTGTCGGTCACATAATGAAAGATTGAAAGCTGGAATATTTGATTACAACTGGTAAACTACAGGGAGATAAGAAATCGAAGACGACAAAGAGATACGGTACTAGATAGCTTCGTGCCGTGGCACGATAAACAATAGTAAAAAGTAAAGTACCCCGTTACGTCAAGTGGCGTATAGGGAAATATGGTGTTAGTGACCCTATATTTTACAGACCTTCAGCACATGATGTTTGGGGTAATGTGGTCGGTATTACACCCGTGCTGAATTACTTTCCCAGAAAAAAATATTTGGTACCCATTTTAAGGCTGGGTGAATCCGGAAGCCGTCGGCTGGGATCGAACCCTACCCCTTGTCCTTTGTAGACCAGTTCACTAACCACTGAGCTATCGCGGCTCCCACGATAAATAATCAATAACATAATTGATACCATGCACTGTGGACTAATTTTACAGTTATACAGGAAAGGATTCAGAATAAAATCAATACTGAATTAGATGATAGCAATTTTGATTCAGGAAAAACAGTGGGGAAAAAATAAGCCATATTTAGCATAAGAACATTGATTGAAAAGTACATAGAAGTAAACAAATCAATATATGCCTGCTTCATAGACTACACCAAAGCTTTTGATAGAATACACCATAATCAACTTATAGACTGCCTAAAAGATATAAATCTGGACGACATAGACATACGACTAATATGTAATTTGTACTGGGAGCAAACAGCAAAAATAAAATATAACAAGGAAAACTCTACACCCATTGATATAAAAAGAGGAGTAAGACAAGGATGCATCCTATCACCAAGCTTGTTCAATCTATACACTGAGCAAATCTTTAAAAACATCTCAGAGATACCAGGCCTAAACATTAATGAAACTATAATCAATAACATAAGATATGCTGTCGATACTGTACTACTAGCAGGAAATCCTAAATATCTACAACAATTACTTAATGAAATAAACATGACAAGCAAAAAATATGGGCTAGATATGAATATCAAAAAGACTAAAACTATGATCATAAACAAAGAAAATACTCAAAACCCACAAGTGGATATCAAAATTGAAGGAATAGACCTGGAGACAGTTCAGAACTACAACTACCTTGGACATACTATAACCAGTGATGGAAAATGGAAAACTGAAATAAACAAAAGAATAGGTATGGCAAAAAAGTAATTTTAATGTCATGAAAAATATACTAACATCAAAACAAATAACACCAGGGCTAAAACTAAGAATAGCAAAATGTTACATCTTCTCCATATTCATGTGTGGTGCAGAAACATGGACATTAGACAAGAAAGCAGAACATACGTGAAATTTTTAGGGCATGTTAAAAGACACAACAGCTTAATAAAAGTAATATTGGAAGGGAGAATACAAGGTAAAAGAGACAGAGGCAGACCAAGACTACCATGGACGAGTTACATTAAAAGATGGACAAATCAACCTATGACAATCTGCACCATTAAAGCAAGAGACAGAGTGTAATGGCGCTCCATGGTAGCCAACCTTCGTTGCGGAGACGGCACTCAATGATGATGATGTCTGTGGATAGAGATAAAGGTAATTGAGACTTGAAGCACGCGACATAATGACTTACGCAGATCAGATGCGATAGTACATGGCGATGTATAAAAGTACAATTCACACTGCTCTTTTATCTAGTCTGGTTCTCATTTAGCCTCAGTATAGTACATGGCGATCGCCTTTAAAGTCGAGGGTTAATATAGTTTGTGGTCTTTTGCTTATCTTTTGGCCATTCTTGCAGTGATGTTTCCTGGTGTTTCTAATATTCCATAAATCCATCTTTTTCATGGTCAGCCCTTGAGTCTGGTGTTCTCACAACTTTTATCAAATACTCGTTGTGTTGTGCTTTCGTCTTTCTGTGTGAACTCGTGGCCAAACCATTTTATCTGTTGTTTCTTTATGTATTCTATGGCGGGAATTATTCCTATCTTGTTTATGTATATGAAGGTTAGCATAAATAGCGTAGTGCTAACGAACTGGAGGGAGCCGCGATAGCTCAGTGGTTACTGAACTGGCTTGTGTTGGCCTCTTTGAGAACTTCCTGATTGGTCTTTTTAGCTGTCCAGGGAACTTTCAACATCCTTCAGAGAAATCCCATCTCTGTGGCCTCTAATCGTCTTTTCATTTGTTTGTCTACTGTCCATGATTCGCTCCCATATGTCAGAACTGGTTCTATATAGCAACGATGAAAAGACGAATGGATTTGCCCTACCAAAGTAGAAGTAAGACGTCTCCTTTCCTCCGCTAGTCTCCGGGACAGCCTTGGGCAAGGTGGAGCTCCCCTTTAGTCCCCATATCAGGGTTATGTGAAGCCATTGGAGCAGGTGGTGGATAGTGTTGTGAGAACAGTGAACAAGTAGTGCCGGTTATGGTTCCCACACCGCGATTGCAGGCAGAGCATCTCATGTATAGAGACAATGACTGCGATCTCCGACTAGTACAGTCACTGCCAAGAAGGAAAGGAATGGCAAACTGCCATCTTGTATTGCCTATATTAATCATGACAAATCACAAACATACCATACTATTCCAGAATTATTTACTTTCTTTGTGTAGAAGAGTGGAACCAGAAAGCACTCTCATAAAATAATTTTATCGATTAACTTTCTCATGTAGTTCAAAGCTGGTAAATATCGATTATTTCTCGTATTCTTTTATCTAGTTTACAATGTAAGGCTATATTGTAAGAGAGGTAAGGACAAATAATGTAACAGATATTATGTTGTTAAATGTCAGCACTAAACACCATCATTTGGAATTCCCGGGGAAGAAACTGTGAACCGAGATGTGTTAGATTTATGTACGAACGAATTGTCAAGTTAAGGATAGTTACAGAAAGAATTGAAAATATTATTCCAGTTATTTGCAAAACGGTGAGATTACAAGTTGCCCTTTCATCTACAAGCGGTCACGTAATGATTGTTCCAAACTTGGTTATATCAATCACGAAATTAGATTTTTAAAAAAAATAGTGCGATGGATTGTTGTGTCTCTGATTGCAGTGCAAACATAAAATAATGTACGTCTTATTGTACCCTTCATATATTAAATTAGTAAAATGTACACAAATGAAACATGGAATACTTTAAAGATGCACATAATCTGAAACCTTTATTAACAAAGAACAGAAAGACAATACGATAGGTCTATTTTTATTCCCGACTTTTAAGCATACAGTTTACTATCATAAAGACTAAGTTTGTAAATTTCCCGATTCTATTTTCCCATAAGTTTGTGCTCTTTATTTGAGTAAGACATTATTTAAAGAAAATAATTTAGCTTGCTTCACGTTACAATTCTCTCTTAGAATCTTCAATCAATTACTGCACGTTTTCTTCAGAAAGTTTCTAACTATTATATTTTAATTATTTGACCATCTCTGTTGGTTGTAACACAGATTCACTATGGTTCAGAAGGTCTGTACGTATCAAGTTGAATTTCAAAATTGCTTTATTAACATGAAATAACAAACGTATCTTGAACACAATGTCGCATACGTGACTAGCATTATTTCATCGTGATAGGTTTAAGGGTACAGACGGATGGTTTCTCGCCTACTGACAATAAGGAATGGAGTTCAATCCCCAAATATGGTGATTTTGTTTAAATTGGTGCGACTTCAGTGCTTACTCAAACTGTGTACCAGAGATGTTATCTTTTAGAGTAAGGCGCCCTTTATTTTATTGTTTTATTATTTTTTTTCGTTCGCCACCTTTTGAACGCTGACGAAGTCCCTAGAGATTAGGAACTGAATTTTGAGGGTTAATCAATTTTTCCCTGGCAGCCGAGGGATCCCTCGCCACACAGGCATATAACTCCGTCTTCGGAGGTACTCATACTTTTACGTCGATGAGAAATTGACGTTTCAATCCTAGCCTCGGTACTGAGACCAGGGGTGGTTGCCGCAGAGAGAAATCACAAATAAAAATCCCAACTGGTGCAGCCAGATTTGAACCCACAACCTTTCTGTCTCGAGGCCGGCGTCTTGCCTCGAAACCAAGCAGTCCCCCTAGGCAGCCTTATCAACGTCACCCTCGAATATGGTCGACGCAATGTCATTAAAGGTGGCCGAGTCATAAACTCGTCAGGATCCAAATCAGGAGAACGCGAGTTCGAATCCCGGTGATCAAGTTTTATTTTTTATGGGGGGGGGGGGGAACTGGTTGGTCTCGAGGCAAGACGCCAGACTCGTGACAGAGAGGTTGTGGATTCAAATCCCGGCTCCCCCCAGTGGGAATTTGTATCTTTGGTTTCTCTCTGCGGCAACCAGCCCTGGTCTCAGCAACGAGGCCCGGCTTGAATCGTCAATTACTCATCGACGGAAAAAAATATGAGTACCTCCGAAGACGGAGTTATCTGCCCGTGTGGTGAGGGACCCCTGTGCACACGGCTGCCAGGGAAAAATGGATTAACACACACAATTCAGTTCCTAATCTCTATGGACTTCGTCAGAGGTAAAAGCTGGCGTACGAAAAAAAAAAGTTTTATTTTTGTAATCGGAGTTGAAATAAAAACGCAGACCCGAACACCCTCGCAGTGACTGCACTGGACAAGTGACATTTATTCTCCAGTCCTATTAAGTCTAACCGAGTGACCCCAGCTATAGGAAATTGCCGTAAAGATATAGTTCTCTTCGTCGTCTTCTCTTAAGTGGGCGTAATTGTGTCGTAGGTAAAGCAAACCGTGATATCTGCGACTTTTGGACCAGCACGTTCATTACCAATGTTGTTGTACCCAGACTGACCACTTAGTGTCGAAACTTTGCCCTGTAGTTACATAAGTGTATCATAGCACGATCTTATATCATCACTTTAGTCCTGATATTATAACAAATGATGATCATCTTCTAAATAGGAACAATCAATATAGCAATATTAACTATATTAACAGTATTAACAATATTAACTATAGTAACAGTATTTAGAATATTAACTATAGTATCAGTATTTATAATATTAACTATAGCAACAGTTACAATATTAACAATATTAACTATATTATTAGTATTAACAATATTAACTATAGCAACAGTTACAATATTAACAATATTAACTATATTAACATCATTTACAATATTAACTATAGTAAAAGCATTTAGAATATTAACTACAGTAACAGTATTTACAATATTAACTATCGTAACAGTATTTACAATATTAACAATAGTAACAGTATTTACAGTATTTACAATATTAACTATAGTAACATTATTTACAATATTACCTATAGTAACAGTATATACACTATTAACAATATTAACCATATTAAGAGCATTAATGATAGAAATAGTATCAAGAATATTTAAAATATTAACTATACTAACTGTTAGTATAAAAATAAATGAATTCATAGAGGCCCTAGCAGAACTGTGTGTGACTGAAATTATATTGAAGCATTGGCCACATCCTTTTAAAACAACAAACACAAAAGAAACATATATGATGTCCGAAAACATCGCTAGGAGCAGGGAACTCTCGCTGGAGAATCCTCTACATAACGATCCTTTGGTCAACAAGGAAGTACGTCAGTTAATGGAGGTTATATTTTTTGTAGCAATTAATGGAGTGGTCAGTCTGTTTGGATCAACAGCTAATGTCATCAACATTATCATCTTCTATAAACAGGTAATTCAATAATTGTTCCAGGTTGATTATTGATTATTGATGATGATTTCAATAAACCAGAATCTATACGGATTGGTTGGTTCATATACAACCGTTCCTGTGTGTGGTGTGTATGTAAATATATATGTATATATATATAAACTCAGAGAATATTCTAGAAATAAAATACTACTCAGAAATTATAACCACAACCAGTCTACTAGAAGACAACAGAAAAACAATCTATACATACGTATGCACCATATAAGAACAATGAGAAAGACAGACACAAATTCTGAGATAATGAATGAAATTCTCAACAAGACTGCTGAAAGCGACGACATGTTAGTGATTGGAGATTTTAATGGAAGGCTTGGGAAATGCAACAGAGAGAGCAGAAATATCCTGGGACCCTTTGGCGATAAGACAGCTGAAATAAATGAAAATGGAAGCAGACTGCTGGAATTATGTAATCAAAATGATTTGCTTATCAGCAACACATTCTTCAAACACAGAGAGTGGCAAATATACACTTTGTACCAGTTGAATGACACTACATGTAGACGTCATGTAGATTTTATACTAACAAGAAAAGAGTTTCCGATAGCATATCACAGATGACACGGACCATAAAATAGTTATTATTACACTCAGTCAAAAACAAAGAGAAAATACAAATACAAACAAAAGAAGCAGAATGAACAGACAATAAAAATAAAACAATTAAAAGATCAAGAATGAAGATTTAAAAAACTCTAAAAGATAAGCTAGTAGAGAAATTCAAGAAACTCCCTAACAAAGTAAGCACAGTAGAAGACGTGTGGAAACAGTTTAAGAAAACAATAACCAGCATTTCAAGAACAGTATATGGAACAAACCTAAGGAAAAAAGAAGGAGAAAAGAGCATCCCGTGGTGGAACGAAGCAATTAGAGAAAAAAAGAAACTGTTTAAAAATTGGAGAGATAAGAAAAACCAAGAAAAATATGGAAAATATGTCATAGTTGGGGAAAAAAAAGTAAAAATATTGATCAACGAAGCTAAACAAAACACCTGGACAGAATTCGGACAAAAGATGAGCAGGAACTTCAAGACAGCCACAAAAGACTTCTACAAAGCAGTAAAAACAACAAGAGTGAAAAATGAAAACCCCAATACCACTTAACTTATAAATGACAAAGACGAGCAACCAATAACAAATAACCAACAAATGCAACAGAGAGGGAAAGAATATTTTGAAGATTTATTTAACATAGCACCAACTCAAACAACAAAAACCATGCAAGAATGCACAAACACTGAACCCAACATCGTGAAAGTAGAATCAAAGAAGTAATCAAATATGAACCACGAAATAAAGTACTGGGGATATATAGCATACCAGCAGAAATAATACCAGCAGCAGAAGAAACATGAGATACATGGCTGCACAGAATATTCAGTGCAGCATGACACAAACAAAAAGCTGCAGAAGACTGGCAACAGGAAATGATTGTTTCAGTATGGGAAAAAAAGAAGAATGGCAGCATGAGAGACTGCAATCAATATAGAGACATGCACTTCTCACCCACGGGAGAAAAGTATGCACACAAGCTATGTAGCGATTCATTAATGGGAAAAACAGAGAATGTACTGACGCTCTATTTACCTTAAACCAGCGAGCAAAACAGACTACCGAAAACAATTAAAATGTGTACATAACTTTCGTTGTCCAGGAAAAAAACATTAGACGACAGAAAACAATTAAAATGTGTACATAGCTTTCGTTGTCCAGGAAAAAAACATTAGACGACAGAAAACAATTAAAATGTGTACATAGCTTTCACTGTGCAGGAAAAAGTATTAGACGACAGAAAACAATCAAAATGTGTACATAGCTTTCATTGACCAGGAAAAAGCATGCGACCGAGTAAAGAGAGAACAACTGTGGGAGATACTAACAACATATGGTGTAGGTCAACATCTAACCAAACTAATTAAAAGTCTCTACATAAACAGCAATTGCACAGTCAGAACGGCGGCAGGTTACACAGACCACTTTGAAGTTAGATCAGGTGTAAGATAGGGGTGCGTACTATCCCCATACTTATTTTTGTTTACATACTTGTACTATACATGCAAATTAGTGACCCCATTAAAAACAGAGTAGATCAGGGGGCTTTATTTTTTTATTAATTTTTTTTTTTGCACATGATTGGGCACTAATACATGGAAAAATAGAAAACCTACAAGAAAACTTAAATATACTCAACAACACAGACACAAAATACAACATGAAACTCAACATGAACGAAACAGAAATCATGAATATAGCAAAGGAGAAACAGAATACTAACATAACTATAGACTGCAGATAACTAAAACAAGTCGACGAATTTAAATATCTACAAAGTTTACTGACAAACGACAATTCACAAACAGCAGAAAGATGCTCAAGATGCAACAAAACTTGTGAAATCATTGCACAGCTATCACCACTATTGTCCAAAAAGCAAATAACTCTAGAGGCAAAACGGAGACTCTACGATACAATATTAATTCCAACGTTGTGCTAGCAATGCCAGTCCTGGACCCTAGATGCAGCAACAATAATAACAGTAACTACCACCGAGATTAATGGTTTGGTGACGTGATAAGGCAGAACGATAAAAAAGAAACACAATGATCCTTCAATAAACGATCCGTAAACACCAGACCCAAGGGCTCACCAGGAAAAGGATGCATTTACGGAATATTAGAAACACTAGCAAACATAACAGCAGTAGAGGTGAACAGAAGAATAAAAGACCTCAAATTAAATCTCTCAGGACACTGAAAGATAACTAAGGAAGGGGGGAAAAAAAAATAAATATATATATAAAGTAAAGAAAGTAATGTGCCCCCGTCACGCCAAGTGGCGTATAGGCAATATGGTGACCATAAATTTTACAGACCTTCGGCACATGATTTTTGGGGTAATGTGGTCGGTATTACGCCCGTGCCGCTTTACTTTCCCAGAAAAAAATCCGGTACTCATTAAAGGCCGGGTGAACCGGAAACCGTCTTTTAGATCGAACCCTACCTCTTGTCCTTTGTAGCCCTGATCACTAACCACTGAGCTATCGCGGCTCCCTATACATATATATATATATATAGGACAACTGACATGAAAATCACTATATAGAAATAAATATTTGAAATGTTCTTCCCGTTTTAGTTTCTGTTAGAAAACTATAACAAAAAAACGTATTTTTTAACATTCCATTCAGGGCTTCAACGAGAGCGTCAACATCAGCCTGTGTGGGCTTGCCACGACCGATCTTGGAAATCTTCTATTTCTATTATGGAAAAGCGTCTGCTATAACCCGCTGTTTCAAAATTGTGATCTGCAGTTTGATCCTAAACAAGTTCAGTATGTAACAGGAGGTAGGCTGCCGTACCACTAGCAACATCACGACATTATAGCAAACATAGTTACACCATAGTTTGGAAAGCAGCTTTCCAAAAAAATGAGGAGGATACTATGCAATCCATTTTTGACAATAGAAACATGAAAAGAGTTCTTAAATGTTATGTAGAGCCAGTCTTAACATGTGCATGCGAATCATGGACAATAGGACAACAGACATGAAAATCTCTGGAGTCTGTAGAAATGTGGTTTTACAGAAGAATGTTGAGAGTACCATGGACAGCTAAGAAGAGTAATGAAGAGGTTCTGAGAGAGGTCAAAGCAAAAAGAGAGCTAATTTCCAATATTAGGAAGAAACAATCCTCATTTTTTGTCTATGTAATGAGAAGAGAACAACTGGAATATATTGTAACAACTGGAAACATTGAGGGACGAAGAGAAAGAGGGAAACAAAGAAAGAAAATAACAGATAGTTTAAGAGAATGGCTTGGCAGAAGGTAAACAACAGAAATGATAAATAGCTGCCGAGATTAAAGTTGTGGAGAGACATGATCATCCACGCCAGCAGGCCCAGTACTTGATGATGATAAGTTACACCCTTCATGTGACATATTATTATTGTTATGTTAAGGATTACCACCAGTGCCATTATCAAAACCGTTGACATTAGCACCATTGTTATCTTAAACATTTATTTTATTTCGAGATTTATTATTATCATGAGTTTTATTACAATTATTATCATTGTTCACTTTATCAGCCACACTATCATTAGTTTTAAGTGTCATTTAATTTACTTTAGTTTAGTTTAGTTTACTTTAGTTTAGTTTAGTTTACTTTAGTTTAGTTTAGTTTACTTTAATTTAGTTTAGGGAACAGGCAAATAATTTCATTGCTGCGGTAAAGATGGTAGCAAATACGTCAGTATTGTGTTGTGTTCCTTCCTTGTAAAGCTTTCAGTCGACACCTTGGAGTGTTTATCACACCCCATTACTGGCTCCTTAGTTTAGCTAAGAAGAGTAATGAAGAGGTTCTGAGAGAGGTCAAAGCAAAAAGAGAGCTAATTTCCAATATTAGGAAGAAACAATCATCATTTTTTGGCCATGTAATGAGAAGAGAACAACTTGAATATATTGTAACAACTGGAAAAATTGAGGGACGAAGAGATAGAGGGAAGCAAAGAGAAAAAAATAACAGACAGCTTAAGAGAATAACTTGGCAGAATGTCAACAACAGAAATGATAAATAGCTGCCGAGATCGAAGGTTGTGGAGAGACATGATCACCTACGCCAGTAGGCCCAGTACTTGATGATGATGAGTTTAGTTTAGTTTAGTTTAGTTTAGTTTAGTTTAATTTAGTTTAGTTAGGTTTAGTTTAGTCGATGGATAATCCTCAGTGCACATCGAACACGTCCATAAGTACTCAGATCTCCTTTCCAGAATGCCCCACAGTGTGTAGAGAATGACGTACCCAATTCTGTGTTAATTTTTACTATTTGTATCTCCCAGAATATCGCTCTTTTCTGTCTTCTCCACTTTCGACCTGATATTAGTGAAGTCTGGACACAAGTAAATTCTTGATCATTGTTGGAATTATTTACTCGCATTGTTTCCTTGAGGGCATTTAAAACATCAGACTGATCCATTACACTCCCGCTATCCACGGGAACTATTCTAGCAAAACTGTCAGCTCGTTCGTTTTCTTTCAGGCCCAAATGCTCAGAAGCGGACATGTTCCCAATCAGTCCAGAATTCTTAGGAACATAAACCACTGCCATCGAGCTCGACCTCCTTCCCATTTTCCTGAACATGTTGGAGATAATCAGAACATACTTGAATAAAGGATTGTGTTTCTGGCCAGACCGTTGTTTTAGTTACTACCACGATCTTTATGGTCAAACGTCTTTTATTTACAACAAAAGCACCGCTCTCCTCCTTTACTGTTCTTCTTTTCTCTCCGGCCGTGAAGGTCTATGTGTTCCGACTGTGCCCTTGTACTAGCCGTCATGACCATAGGGTATTGTTATCGGCATGCCCTGTTAAAAATGATGCAAATAGATAAGGACAAGGATCACTCTACAAGCACAAGTAATCACTCTTTTGTGTTGCTTGTCCCCCTGTGAAGAAATCTGTTGAATAATGCTCTCAGAGGTTCATGATTTCCCTCTTTTGAGTTTCTTCTGTCAATCTCATACTACAATGGATGTTGTACATCAGCACTGACTCTGAGGTAGGCGCGGGTTTGTGACATGTTGGTGGGAAAATCGATGAGATACCTCATCAACCTGCAAGGTGTGATATTTAAGGCATCCAAGTATTAGACAGTGACAAACGATAATTCTGAAACAGCAGAGATAGAATCAAGATGCAACAAAGCTTGTCAAATCATCGGACAGTTATCACCACTATTGTCCAACAAGGAAATTACTCTGGAGGCAAAAAAGGCACTATACAATACAATCTTCATCCCAACGTTGTGCTACCAATGCCAGACCTGGACCCAAGATGCAAGAACAATAAGAAAAATAACCTCTACAGAGATGAAATGTGTTAGACGAATGACAGTAAACAGTCTGAGAGATAAGATCAGACATGAAGAACTGCGAAAAAAGCTAGGAATAGCCCCAGCCATAGAATATATAAGGAAACAACAGATAAAATGCTTTGGCCAAGTTACAAGGCAGAAAGAACAAAACACATCACAACGAGCCTTCAACAAACGTTGTGAGAACACCAGACCCAAGGGTCGACCACGAAAAAGATGGGTCGATGGAATACTAGAAACATTAGAAAACATAACAGCAGCAGAGGCGAACAGAAGAGCAAAAGACCGCAAATTATATCTCCCCTCGACGCTGAAAGGCAGATAAGGAAGAAAAGAGGAGGAAGAAGAGGTATAATACGCATGGCCGCATTTTGTATTCGTTCTAGTCTTTCAACCGGCACTCGGCTGAGATTTAAAATGACAAGCTCATGCTCAATACCAGTCCATGATCTAGGAGGACAAGAAGATCCAGTTCTCAGTCCGGCGCTGCAGTTACCCTCAATACTGAGAGATCACTCCTGGCCTTTAACATTTGCCCCTGTGCTGGAATGAAAGCAAGACTTCAATGACATTTATTTCGAGATACCGTATCATGTGGATCTTAAACCACCCTCTGAACACATGCTAATTAATTAATTAATTGATTAGATGTGTACACTATCATTATCAGCATTATTCTATTCAACAAGTGCATTATTATTTTGTTTATTGTCGTCAATAGATGTACCCATTATCAGCTTTAAAATATATAATATTAATATCTTTAGCACTATCATAAGATGCGTTCCATGAGCTTAACTTTTTACTTTTGGTATTTAACGGTAAGCGATACATTAATTATGAGCTTAGTTCTATATACAAACAACACATTAATTATGAGCTTAATTCTACAAACAAACAGGACTTGAATTGTGATTTTAGTTCTACAAACCAAAAGCATATTAAATATGAGTCCAGGTCTACAAACCAATATTGAATCCTTCTTCTCATCTTCGGCGTTAGAGACTTTTCATTAAGCGATCTTGACTCTTTCTCTTGTATTATGGCAGATGGATTGGACCAACATCATGACACGAGATAAGCTGGTCGCATGGTCAACACTCGTCTGTAGATACACCCGTCACGCCAAGTGGCGTATAGGGAATATGGTGTTAGTGACCATAAATTTTACAGACCTTCGGCACATGATTTTTGGAGTAATGTGGTCGGTATTATGCCCGTACCGCTTTATTTTCCCAGAAAAAAATCCGGTACCCGTTAAAGGCTGGGTGGGTGAACCCGGAAGTCGTCGGTTGGAATTGAACCCTACCTCTTGTCCTTTGTAGCCCAGTTCACTAACGACTGAGCTATCGCGTCTCCCTAGGACTTTCTTGTATTTTGCCCTGAATCAAGTTTGTGGCTAACACACTCCGTCTTCGACAGGCTAGATCTTAGTTTGACGTAGAAGTTGTTCAACCAAATGGTAGCCAGGTGCTGGCCAGGGCTGTTGAGCCCAGGAAACAGCTAATAATAAATAAATATTATTATGGAGGGAAACTTTCTAGGCGATAAATCTGCGAATCATTTCAGTGGAAGAGGTATGTTTAAAACACTAAAAAATTAAATCACAAATAATCAACAACAGAAAAAAATAACAAAGAACATCAATTTATTTCCGAGTCGTGTTAGTAAACCTATGCTATAGTCATGTGTACACATGCTTGAAAGACATCGCTAATGATAGTTATCTTCTTAGGTAGCTGAGTTGGCTCTGTGATCTATCGTTTGGTTCTCGTGGCAAAGAGGCGCTGTGCCGATGAATACTGGTTCGATCCTGCTTCGTTCCATCTACTGTTCTTTTTTTTTGTGTGTTGATTATTTGTGAATTTTTCCAAGTGTTGTAACATAGCTCTTCCCTGATATGATTCTCCGTTGAGCTCACCCTTCCTGTATGATATGACTGAGTGTCCCCCCATAGCTTTATCTTCTCCCGTAGCAATTGCTAGGTAACTTATTTCCGGGCGTCCTTCCTAAACTTCAACGACTTACCCATCATTGGACATATGGGGCGTTCTTCCTAAACTTCAACGACTTACCCATCATTGGACATATGGGGCGTCCTTCCTAAACTTCAACGACTTACCCATCATTGGACATATGGGGCGTCCTTCCTAAACTTCAACGACTTACCCATCATTGGACATATGGGGCGTCCTTCCTAAACTTCAACGACTTACCCATCATTGGACATATGGGGCGTCCTTCCTAAACTTCAACGACTTACCCATCATTGGACATATGGGGCGTCCTTCCTAAACTTCAACGACTTACCCATCATTGGACATATGGGGCGTCCTTCCTAAACTTCAACGACTTACCCATCATTGGACATATTGGGCGTTCTTCCTAAACTTCAACGACTTACCCATCATTGGACATATGGGGCGTTCTTCCTAAACTTCAACGACTTACCCATCATTGGACATATGGGGCGTCCTTCCTAAACTTCAACGACTTACCCATCATTGGACATATGGGGCGTCCTTCCTAAACTTCAACGACTTACCCATCATTGGACATATGGGGCGTCCTTCCTAAACTTCAACGACTTACCCATCATTGGACATATGGGGCGTCCTTCCTAAACTTCAACGACTTACCCATCATTGGACATATGGGGTGTTCTTCCTAAACTTCAACGACTTACCCATCATTGGACATATAGGGCGTTCTTCCTAAACTTCAACGACTTACCCATCATTGGACATATGGGGTGTTCTTCCTAAACTTCAACGACTTACCCATCATTGGACATATGGGGCATTCTTCCTAAACTTCAACGACTTACCCATCATTGGACATATGGGGTGTCCTTCCTAAACTTCAACGACTTACCCATCATTGGACATATGGGGTTTCCTAAACTTCAACGACTTACCCATCATTGGACATATGGGGTGTTCTTCCTAAACTTCAACGACTTACCCATCATTGGACATATGGGGCGTTCTTAAAACATGTTTTTTTCTTGGTGTTCGCCAGCTTTTACCTCTGACGAAGTCACTACAGACTAGGAACTGCATTTTGCATGTTAATCCCTTTTTTCCTGGCAGCCGAGGGGTCCCTCGCCACACAGGCAGATAACTTCGTCTTCTGAGGTACTCATATATTTTTCCGTCCATGAGTAATTGACGTCTCAAGTCGGGCCTCGCTGTTGAGACAAAGGGTGGTTGCCGCAGAGACAAATAATAAATAAAACTCCCAGTTGGTGCAGCAGATATTTGAACCCACAACCTGTCTGTCTTGAGGCCGGCGTCTTGCCTCGGGACCAACCAGTCCCCTTAAAACAACATATAAATTAATGAATCAATCTAAAACAGTCACACATTTCTTATATCTTATTTTTCAGACACCGTTACTTGTTACCTAATCTGATATAGAAAATATCATCTGTCTACATTTTCAGGAATCCCTAACGCATTTCTCCTCACGGTCACCAACTGGATCACCGCATTCGTCACCTTCGAGAGATGTGTTTGTATAGCTCTCCCTCTGAAGGTCAAGGACATCATCACCCCTACAAAAACACTTATCTTTATGGTTGTTATCTTCACGGTAATGATTGCTTCCACTTCCCCTGCCTTTTTTGCCTTCAAAATTGAGAAAATATTTCAACCAAAAAACAATAGAACACTTTACGTTATCTCGTCCACCAGTAATGGTATAATATTAGAAAGTTTGTCTCTTTCTATTTACGTTTCGTTGCAGCTCATTTCTTTCATTCTTGTCCTCATCTTCACATGTATTCTAACAAAGTTCCTATTATCCAAATCTCAATGGCGTAAACAAGCCACTATTAGTTCCTCTCATTCTAACTCAGATCATATTTCACAACGTGACAAACGAGCTGTAAAAATGGTAACCTTCGTCTCCTGTGTCTTCCTTACTTGTAATTTACCAAGTAATTTGAACTGTGTCATGATGACTCACTTTACGCCGGACTACAGTAATAGTGGCATTTATAAAAACACCTACCGTACAATTTGGTCGATGTGTAACCTGCTTCAAGCGATCAATAGCTCCGTTGGTATCCTCGCCTACTACAACATGAGCTCAAGATTCAGGTCAATATTTAACAATCTCTTTGGTTTTGAGTCGGAGTTCAGCAAATAGAATGACAAAGTTGGACTGTCACATGATGTACTGACCCAGGGACATCGATACGCGGCAGTTCTTATCACGTGGTCTGACAAACTCTGACAAACATGACCTCTTTGTGGTGACGAATATACATTTTAAGAGAATTAATGTTCGAAAGCAAAATTAATAACAGAAATAAAGGAACGAATGAAAGAAAGAAAAAAAAGAAGAAAGAGGGAAGAAAAAAGACGGAAATAAAGAAAAAGAAAAAAAAAGGGAGAAAGGAGATAGAAAGGAAGAAAGAAAGAAAGAAAGAGGGATAAACACAAAAGGAAAGAAAGAAAGAAAGAAAGAAAAAAAGAAAGAAAGAAAGAAAGAAAGAAAGAAAGAAAGAAAGAAAGAAAGAAGAAAGAAAGAAAGAAAGAAAGAAGGAAAGAAAGAAAGAAAGAAAGAAAGAAAGAAAGAGGGAAAGAAAAAAAAATGAATTAAAAAAGAAATAAGGATGTAGAATGACAGACAGAAAGAAAGAAATAAAGAAAGAAAGAAAGAAAGAAAGAAAGCAAAAATCGAAGCATTTTACACAAATATGACATGGTTAGGCACCAGCAGCTATCGTAAATGTACGTGAGCCCAGACAGATTAGAAACCACAGTTTAATAATAGTCATAGACTTATAAATCATTGGTGCTGTCTAAAATCACAGAACCATAATTTATCAAAATCTCACTCCTTTTGCTCAAGATTGATCAAGAAACAGAACACGAAAACTGGATAGAAGTAGGGATAGATAGATAGTTGGGATAGTAGAGAAAGACACCTTCATATTCAAGAATAAATTCTGAATTTTGAAACATTGAATTAGATAGGGACATAAATCGCAACTTACACTAAATCACAAGAAAGAACACTTTATTAACGACTATTTAATTTGTTTTCTGATAGCAATTGAAAAGAAAAAGTCGAGCAGTGAAGACAGATTGCCAATCGGTGATATCTATTAATCTTGAAAAAAAAAATATATATATATATAGAGAGAGAGAGAATATATATATATATATATTTTTTTTTTAGAGAGAGAGAGAGAGATTGAGAGAGAAAGAGAGAGAGAGAGAGAGAGAGAGAGAGAGTTGTAGTAAGTCATAAGCCTGGTATGACTGCATACGAATTAAAACCCATAATTGCTCAATCGCCTCTGACAGTGGAATCATCCTAATTAAAACTCATTTCATTGAATGATCCATACAAAGATAGGCACCTGCAGTCCCCAGCATATCAGCTACAGCACACGCCAAAAGACATAAGGCATAACAAAACTGAACGGGAAAGCAGCTGAATTGTCGTTCGTCATACGATATCATCATTCATCGTAAGCAATTGAGATATCGAAACACCATCTGGATGAAAAACACATCTCACGGTGTGCACAGAGCATTAAACTCAGTAGCTCTGGCAGCAAGCCAGACTTGGAATATGAGGAAACTGCAACAAGGAACATTTTTCAGACTGAGCCACAATGGTTCCTGCCGACTATCCCCCATATTGACCGGAAGTCAATAAAAAACCCGGAAGGTTTTGAGTACCATCATTGTTCATGATCATAGTTTAGTCTTTTTGATATTCATATATAATCCGTAATTTTTGCTTGTCATGCTTATTTCATTAGAGTGTCCGGTTAGCGCAATCGATAGGCGGTTGGCTTACCACGGCAACAGCCGGGGTTCGTACCCTGGCGAGGACACCTGGGTTTTACTAATTCCCTAAAAATTAGTAGGAGCCGCGATAGCTCAGTGGTTAGTGAACTGGACTACTACGGACAAGGGGTAGGGTTCGATCCCAACCGACGGCTCCGGGTTCACCCAGCCTTAAATGGGTACCGGATTTTTTCTGGGAAAGTAAAAGCAGCACGGGCGTAATACCGACCACATTACCCCAAAAATCATGTGCTGAAGGTCTGTAAAATATAGGGTCACTAACACCATATTTCCCTATACGCCACTCGGCGTGACGGGGGGTACTTTACTTTTACTTATGCTTATTTCATTAAGTAATTGTTGTAGATCTTTAGGATTTTCTGATAGTAGTATAGTATCTTGATTATCTTTCCATTAATGTTTAGGTTTAACATCTCTGACGTTTTTAAAGATTTGCTGAGCGATTGAACAAGCTTGTTGATAGGATGCATCTCTGTCTCACTCCTCTTGTTATATCAATAGGTGTAGAGTTCTCTTTGTTATATTTTATTATTGCTGTTTGCTCCAGTATAAATTACATATTTATACATAATAAGTCGTATAAATTATAAATAAATAGTCGTATATCCATGTCATCTACATGGGATCTTTAGGCAGTCTATAAGCTGTTTATGGTGTATTCTATTAAAAGATTTTGGAGTCGTCAGTCCCTGGACACTGAGGCAATTGCTGAGGAGGGGATCTGAGCACCTATGGACATGTTCGGAGTGCAATGATGATGACGACCCGCAAATAACTCAATAACTCTATTAAAAGATTTGGTGTAGTCTACGAATTTAGGGCTTGTTTACTTCAGTGTACTTTTCGATTAATGTCCTCATACAGAATATGACTTCTTTTGCCCCACTGTTTTTCCTGAATCCAAATTGTTGTTCTTCTAATTTCATATTGATTTTATTCTGAATCCTTCATTGAATAACTTTTAGCAAGATTGTTGTTACCTGGCTCATTATGCTTATTGTTCTAAAATCACTGCATTCAACTGCACCATTATTTTTAGGCAATGCAATGAAGATGATGTTTTTGGTTCATTTTATATGTATCCTGAACGGCATATATCATTTTTAATGTCTGTAATCCCTTCAATGCCAAAACCACCTGGTACCAGTATCATCTCTATATGCATGTTGTCCAGTCCTGCAGCTTTTCCATTGTCATTATTTGTAAAGCTTTTTCCACTTCCGATTTTAAGATTTTATAGACTGATGTACATTTTATAATTGGTGTTTTGTCCTTTTCATCATTAAATAATTGTGTTATATATTCCCACTATATATTGATTATATCTTTGTTGTCTGTTAGCATGTTTTCATTTTTGTTTGCAGTATATCCACTTTATGTGGCTTTTTAATGTTTACTAGTCATTCTCTTTATGTCTGTGTGCATTCCTCATAAATCTTGTTTATTTTCTATTTATTCGATTTCTAGATATCTTTGGCTGAACCAGTCTTCTTTTGCTATTTTAGCACATTTTGCATGTTTCATTATCTAAATTTGTTGTATGTGTAGTGTTCTTCGCTTGTCTTCTTTCTTCCATTTTTTTTCAAGATGGTGTTAGTTATCCATCTTTGTATTTTGTTCTTTTCCTTTTTGGATAAGGCGTCTTAAATTTCTGTTATGCTTTTCTTTATGCATTGCCATGTGGTTGCAACTTTTTCATCAGGATTTTCTTTTCTGTACTGCCAAATCCTTGCTTCTAGCAGCTTCTGATAGTGTGTTCTTTACTTATATTGTATTAAGTATCTTTAACATCTATTTGCTTTAAGGAACACTATACAATTCGTTAAATTGACGTTAAATCTGTGAGGTCGCAATTTTGGCGTTTAGAATAATAGAAAGCTGACATTAGTCATGGATGTTTTTTTCCGTTAAAGTCTTTAACTTACAGATTAATTAGCAAATTCAGAAGAAAAAACCTAACATTTGAGAATGTATGTACTTAAAAGAAAAAGCTGGAGCATTTTTTTTTTTGAGAAGATAATAAAAAATCATGTTTATCAAGTTTGCCTGATCAAAAGACTTAACACCAATGAAGAAGTGATTATCAATTAATCGAATGTAGCAGCGTCTTCGTTTCATGACAAATCGTCCAATAACTGCAAGCTCAAAGAGCAATAATTACGGTACGATGTTTTGCTACAATCATTTTTGTATTTTTCCTTAATATGTTGACTATAATTGTGTGAGACTATTGTAATATATAATGAACAATGAACAATCTATAGTGTTGTTTTCACAATTTGGTGCTCTGGACATGCCACCAAAATTAGTAAATTTCTGCTCTCTACTCTTCTTTTGATCAATACCATTTCAATAGTCCATTTTATACAGTTAACTGTACTACCTATAATCTGAAACACTATTTTTTCTCTTTGAACTGTTTGTACATGGACATTATAATTACTATTATTATTTCTTACAATTACTCAAGAGCGAAGTTGTTAACAAGCTCTTTGAAGCGAATACATTTAGAAACTTAACATTTAATAACTAATTTTACTTTCCCCTTATTAATTATTCTAAAATAAAGAGCTTTATAAATTAACTAGACTTCACGCTCTTTATGCTTCTCTAGACGTTTCAGATACAATCAATTGTTATAGTACCATGTTGAAAGTTGCACTAAATGATAATCGACATCGTAAATACAGTCATCTGTCTTAGTACTACGTTGAGGGTTACATTAGGGTAATTGACATCGTAAATACAGTCAACTGTCTTAGTACTACGTTGAGGTCTACATTCGGGCAATTGACACTGTAAATACAGTCAACTGTCTTAGTACTACGTTGAGGGTTACATTAGCGCAATCGACATCGTAAATACATTCAATTGTCTTAGTATTACGTTGAGGGTTACATTAGCGCAATCGACATCGTAAATACAGTCAATTGTCTTAGTATTACGTTGAGGGTTACATTAGGGCAATTGACATCGTAAATACAGTCAACTGTCTTAGTACTACGTTGAGGGTTACATTATGGCAATTGACACTGTAAATACAGTCAACTGTCTTAGTACTACGTTGAGGGTTACATTAGGGCAATCGACATCGTAAATACAGTCAACTGTCTTAGTACTACGTTGAGGGTTACATTAGGGCAATTGACATCGTAAATACAGTCAACTGTCTTAGTACTACGTTGAGGGTTACATTAGGTCAATAGACATCGTAAATACAGTCATCTGTCTTAGTACTACGTTGAGGGTTACATTAGCGCAATTGACATCGTAAATAAAGTCATCTGTCTTAGTACTACGTTGAGGGTTACATTAGGTCAATAGACATCGTAAATACAGTCAACTGTCTTAGTACTACGTTGAGGGTTACATTAGGGCAATAGACATCGTAAATACAGTCAACTGTCTTAGTACTACGTTGAGGGTTACATTAGGGCAATTGACATCGTAAATACAGTCAACTGTCTTAATACTACGTTGAGGGTTACATTAGCGCAATCGACATCATAAATAGAGTCAACTGTCTTAGTACTACGTTGAGGGTTACATTAGCGCAATTGACATCGTAAATACAGTCAACTGTCTTAGTACTACGTTGAGGGTTACATTAGCGCAATTGACATCGTAAATACAGTCAACTGTCTTAGTACTACGTTGAGGGTTACATTAGGGCAATTGACATCGTAAATACAGTCAACTGTCTTAGTACTACGTTGAGGGTTACATTAGCGCAATTGACATCGTAAATACAGTCAACTGTCTTAGTACTACGTTGAGGGTTACATTAGGGCAATTGACATCGTAAATACAGTCAACTGTCTTAGTACTACGTTGAGGGTTACATTAGCGCAATTGACATCGTAAATACAGTCAACTGTCTTAGTACTACGTTGAGGGTTACATTAGGGCAATTGACATCGTAAATACAGTCAACTGTCTTAGTACTACGTTGAGGGTTACATTAGGGCAATTGACATCGTAAATACAGTCATCTGTCTTAGTACTACGTTGAGGGTTACATTAGGGCAATCGACATCGTAAATACAGTCAACTGTCTTAGTACTACGTTGAGGGTTACATTAGGGCAATTGACATCGTAAATACAGTCAACTGTCTTAGTACTACGTTGAGGGTTACATTAGGGCAATTGACATCGTAAATACAGTCAACTGTCCTAGTACTACGTTGAGGGTTACATTAGGGCAATTGACATCGTAAATACAGTCAACTGTCTTAGTACTACGTTGAGGGTTACATTAGAGCAATAGACATCGTAAATACAGTCAACTGTCTCAAAATGCTATAGTCCATTCAGAAATTCGTGCCCACAAAGCTTATTAATTATCTCGGAAACAGTTTGATGAGTTTATGTAATTCTTTCTTGAAATATTATTTTTTCACCGACCTTCAGTCTGATTGTTTGCCCTACTGTCATGCATTTAGAAAAGATGTTTGCTTATTTGAGGTATATAAAATATGATTTTCTTGCTTGTCCTAAATTTTAGGATTTTATAATACCCACATTTGTTGTAATCAACTCAGCAATTAAAAAGGCAAATTTCACGTTCACACCACACAATCTTAGCACCGTTTCGTACTCTTAACTTGTAAGAAACGCCACTAGGAGGTTTTTTTTTGGTAATTTCATTTCCGGTTTCTTGTTAAATTAGTACAGAGGCGTATTTTGACAAAATATTTATTATTAATGAATATTCCTGTATGTGTAATAATTTATAAGCTGTTGTGACTTGACTACTTGATTTTGATTTTTAATGAAGAGTTTAAAGTGTAAATTCATCACTATGGAAAAAGTAACTGTGCTATTGTACATGCACTTTTGCAAGGAATATAAAAGGGATCGGTTATATTACTTTTCAATGTAATACGGATAAGCCTTTGGCTTGCATTGTTAGAAAATTAACATAATTTACAGTAAAATCTAATGTTTAGAGCACGCGGTTTGATATTTTCCTAAAATTATATAACAAAAAACGATTTGTGCAAAATTCAGACTACATTTGTACTGTGAATTTTGCACAATTCGTTTTTTGACAACATTTGTACTTAAATGTTATAAAATCTGAAGATCGGTGAAAAAAATAAGATTTCATTAAAAAGAATTACTAAAATTCGTCAAACAATTTCCTAGATAATTGATCAACTCTGTGGGCACGAATTTGTGAACGAACTATAGAATATAAAAAGGTTTTGCCAATAAATACATCATGTGTCAAACAAAGCAGGAAAAGACTACCTCTTAAAGCTGTTTAGTCAAACGTATTTCGTTTTCGTCCAAAGGTAGAAGAAAAAGATATGTTCAATCAGGGAGACATGGTACGTTCAAACGCAACTAACTCTGAAGCCATAAGCCAGGAAGGCATAACAAAACTGCAGATGAATAGAAGAAAGAACATATTTTTTATCTTTGGTTATACTCAATGCCCATTAACATCCTGTTTTCTTCCTTGCACAAACACCATGTTGCCATGGTAATTTTAACAAATGTGGTTACTAATTGTGAAGATGGCAGAATTTGTTCTTATGAATTTGGCTCGGAAACAGGCTACCCTTTCAGATACACAGGTTTCAAAATTCGTTGATGTGCTCAGCACGGCGCTTTATTTTATCGTCAGTCTTTTAATGTGGCAGGATAGGTGATCTAGAAAATGTGAGCAAGAAAAAGGGACCAGCTCCCAAACTAGTTCAAAACGTCTGTTTTCTGACTGTAGGTCGAGCCTGTCAAAATATCAGCTGTCCAACCCTGTGTATGAAACCTGTTGGAAATGAGCACCCGTCAGTGCATTTGAAGTACATTATTGTCGCATGTATTAATCAGTATCACACAGTTATATATGGTTAAACTTAAACAATTAAAAAAGACACAAAAATAAATTATTGAAACAAAGAGTTATCGATGTATTCACGGGTTATTATCATTGCACTCCGAACATGCACAGGTGTACTCATCAAGTCTCGCAGATTAAAGCGACTGACGACTCTTTTTCTGTGTTGCTTGATAAGTCTTTTTACGTGCCCACTAAGTTTCTTGTTTCTGGATGTGACCATCTAAACTCCCATCTCTTTCATCCGAAGGAGTGACGTGGGCTCATGGTTGTCGAACTCTTGTGCCCTTCCCACATCTAGAAGGGCATCTATGATGTCCGCCCGATCCATTGATTGACCGTCTTCAACAACAGCGCAGCTAGCCAACCTGTCCGCTCTTTCATTTCCCCGTACATCTGCACGTCCAGAGTCGTAGATAAAGGTGACCTTACGCATTTTTGACTTCTGCAATGACTCTACCCATTGCATGCGTACAGAGCCCGCCCCCACTTGTTTTATCATGCTCATCGAATCACTCAGTATACATGCGTGGGTGTAGTCTTGTGACACTAACCAGATGAATGCCCTGGTCACTGCTATCACTTCCATCGTCATGCTACCCGTGGTCATAACGTATGTATCACTGTCTTCCTTGACTATCTATCTATCTTTCGTTCGCCTGAAGTATTGTTTATATCTGCAATGTCGTTTCCTGTATAAATTTTACTGTCTTTTGTAATTCTTGCAGTGGCCCATATAGTTTTGTCTGTAGTGTTGTATCTATGGGCCAATGGATTTTCCTCAGTCTTCCTTGACTATTCTGCCTGCTGAGCGTGCTGTAAATGCCCATGCACGTCTATGGTGTCGTATTATAGATACGTCTGTATAGATGACTTCATCTTTCTCATCGGTGTTATCCCAGATGTGACCGTTGACCTCCTCATTGACCACGACTGAGTTCTTCTCCCGACATTTCTTGTCGACCGTGACAATACACGAGAACGTCCCCCTGAATAACGTAGGCACCCGTATCCACTCCTTGGCAGTATTGTTATTGGTAAGTCCACAGACCTGCTTGGTGACATCTTCTGCTCGTCCCTTCCGCGATTTACCTCTTTTTAGCCTAACACCCTTCCCTGTGTTGACCTCGTGGTGCAGTGGATGCTCCTTATCTGCACATATCTTCATGTAAGCTCGTGCCCTCCAGATATTGACCCTGTCATCCATGGTTGTGAAGTCAAAAAGGTTCATTCTACACAGGAAGTGTTCCTCGTACACCCCACGATAATGCGCATGGCTTCATTCTTTATTTTATCCAGCTTGTCAATTTGCGTCGTACTGACAGTAAGAATTGCCAGAGCATACTCTATTAGTGCGAGGACTAGTCCTGGAACAGTAGGGCAAGTAGCCTCTGGTCGACGTTGGCAGCTGCCATGACCTTCAAGGCGGCTAATCTTTTGAGGGATTTTATTATCACATGTTCGACGTGGTCCCGAAAACAGAGACTGCGATCAAACTTAGCTGCGAGTTACGTCATCAACCTGTCCCTAATCACCTTATCAGCCACCATTCGTACCACCGGTGTTTCCATGTTAACAATATGATTGTTAAGGGAGAACCATGCAACTGATACTTTATTAGGATTAACCAAGGCACCTGATACTTCACATTATATTACAATGTATGAACATGAAACATATGTCATAGAGAGTGGAGGCTGCAGAAGTTAAACCAAACTTATATGAGACATGAAGTAATGTTATCTTATTTAAATTTTGAGAAAAAAAGAAACTTTGAAATGACGAGTATAGAAGTAACATTGAAGGTTTTGGTAGATGTCAACAGAGGTCACGAGTGGCCTCCACACGAGGACGGTACCAATTCACAACATGGTATGTTCAACGAGGTTCAGCGAGTGATTGAAAACATTTTCTTTGTTGCCCTTTGTGGCATTTTTGGTGTTGTTGGATCAACCGCTAACGTCATCAACATCATTATCTTCTTCAAGCAGGTTTGTGTGTTGATGGATAATAATATTTAAGTTAATAATAAGATGTATTTTTAAATTGTGACTTCATGTTGTCTTCACTGAATAAGTAAGTTATTACATATCCTGTCTCTCTTTGTGTACTTTGTCTTCTTTCTTTGAGATCAAATTAGACATGTATTTATATATTTCTTTATTTATTTTGACAGTAATGACTTTAACATAGCAATTGTCAATTATTTACAGATGCAAAGTGATTAAATTCCGAGGCGTACAATTAAAGGGGCTCAGTTAGTTATCAAAACGGAAACGGATGGTTATGTCACAGATGCTCGGCCAATCAAAGACTAGGCACGCTGTCTCAAAGAATGTGCTAAACGCGGATATACGGATACTAAAACACCTACAGCAATGTAAACGAAAGTATTTGATTAACGTGTTTATAACGTCTTAGTTCAACATTTGTTGTTAGTGCGTCGGACAAGATGGTGCCTTGGTCAAATCAGTTCTGGAATTGGTGAAAGTTTTGCAGCATTGTGATCTCTAGTGATTCTTTTTTATCTGGATTTTCTTTTGAGGAGGCAGCGGTAGTTTGGTCGCTTTTACCTGACCACAAAGTCAACAAGTTTGCGGCGCCAGTTTGCAGTATTTCGAGCCGCACGCGACTGACCTTTGACTGGAGTGGAGCTGTACCATCTAATGTAAGATCTATGTTCGTCTGCAAATTCGTCACCAGCTGGACTGCGGAGTGTTTGTATTAGGATCAACATCACAGCACACCGGACGATTCAATAGGGGGCTCTGTTGTCCCTCTCAAGAATATCAGAAATAAGCCCGAGGAGAACCTCACCCACATGTACGAGCTCCGTGGCACATCGTTGAATTCGCAAAGAAACCATGTTCTTTGCGCAAAGTCGGAGCACTCTCAGAGCCATAACTCGTAAAGATGGCAACCCATGAAATATTAAAATAGAAATGCACAAAGTTTTGTTCAAACCGTCTATTATACTATCTCGTTTACTTATATGTCCATATCTTTCTTCCTCAGGGATTTACCGATTCTATTAACATCAGTCTAGCCAGCCTTGCTTTCTCTGACCTGGGTATACTTATAACCATATTGTGGACAAGTATTTGCTATAACCCTCTGTTTCGATATTCGAATGTTGGGTTCGATCCTGTCAAACTAGAATATCTAACTACAGGTCAGTTTCTTAATGAAAAAAAAAATTAGATAAAATGCAATGAGGTACCTGAAATCATAAGTACAACAACAAATAGCACATTTTGTTAATCATAAATATGATTAGTGATAAATAGGACTAGTTTATTAGTCTCCATTATTTTCTCATTCTTACTTTTAATAAAGCAAGATGAGGTGATAAAATGATTTCATTGTTTACAGTCATATCCTTTATCATAATTTACTAAAACGTTTCTTTAACTAAACCTGAAGTAGAAAATAGATCAAACTAGAATTAGGAATTTTGAGAACTAAATAGTGCACAGTTTACAGTTTTACAATTAACCAATTTTGTATATTTACTGATGTACATATAATTATTTACTGATTATCGTCATCATCATCATCATCGTCATCATCATCATGTGCCATACCGGTTGGTGTGGGTTATCATGTCCCTCCACAATCTTCTGTCTACAGTGCATCGTATCAGTTCTGTTGTTGACTGTTTTCCATGCCATGACGCCAAGCTATCCAGTATTTTCTCTCTCTGTCGTCTGCGATCTCTCTTTCCTTCTTTTTTGCCAGTTGTAACCAAGTATTCCAACTTTCCTCTTCTCATGATGTGCCCGAAAAATGTTGATTGCTTTGTTGTGGTGTTTTTTAAGAGCTCCCTTTTTGTGTTGGCCTCTTTGAGAACTTCCTCATTGATCTTTTTAGCTGTCCAGGGAACTTTCAACATTCTTCTGAGAAATCCCATCTCTGTGGCCTCTAATCGTCTTTTCATTTGTTTGTCTACTATCCATGATTCGCTTCCATTTGTCAGAATTGGTTCTATATAGCACTGATGAACTCTCTTTCTCATTTTTATTGACATAGATTACTGATGGGGGCCTCGGTAGCCTAGTTGGGAAAACCACCCGACTGGACTACCGACGTTCGGACAACCCGTGTTCGATTCCCGCAGGGAGCAGTGTGAATTGTACTCGTGGTTGGAAAAAAAAAAATACCCCCACGGTCGACCCAGCCGTTGGCAGAAATGGGTACCAGGGTATTATCCTGGGAAGGTGAGGAATGTCGCTTCGCATCTGAGTTTCGATGCTTGAGGCGACACTATACAGAAATATCCGAACATTTCTGGATAGGCGGCCGAGCACATATGGGTATATACTCGCGTGCTAAGACGCCGGTTCAAGTCTCGTACTTTACCTTTTTACATTTAGATTACTGATTATAGCTGGTACTATTTTTTATACACAATTTTATTGTTTGCAGTCTACGTTTGTGTTATAGGGACATGATAATACATTTAGAGATTTATATATATCGTAACAAATTAGGCTAGGTGGTATCTCGATGGTTTAACATGAAAGTTAATGTATTGTTTATTTTGAATAATGTGGAGTCGCATAGATCAGTGGATAGTGAACTCCTAAGGACAAGCGGTCAGGTTTGATCCTGATAGAAGGCTTCCAGGTTCACCCAGCCTAAATTTGGTACCGTTTTTTTTGTCTGGGAAAGTAAAGCAGCATGGGCTTAATTCTGACAACATTATTCCAATAATAATGTGCTGAAGGTCTGTGTCATGGCATGGAAAATAGTCAACAACAGAACTGATACGATGCACTGTAGATAGAAGATTGTGAAGGGCATGATCACCTACGCCAACCGGTATGGCACATAATGATGATTTAATGCTAATTTTTAAAGCTACTATTTAATCCAACTATTCAATGTTACTATTTAATTATACTATTTAATGCTAATATTTAATGCTACTATTTACTGCTACTATTTAATGCTACTTTATTCACAACGGCAAGTTTGACATCACATGGCTGATAAAAAGGCCGACAACACATGCGATCCTCTTAACCAACTCACAGAGCATGCACTGACAAATACAAAATAATATGCTTCGCTGAGTTTTCGTGTAACTACTTGACTCGTCTGACGTCATAGACTACCCCACTACTTGCTGCTGCTACCGACTTTACAGCAGCACTGCAATTATTTGCCTGTTCCCGACTTACTTTATACCACTGCTACTTTATGCTTGTCTAACGTCTTCCATTTTTATGTGTTCTGGTTAGTGATCATATTTACCTTAGCGTTTCGCTTTCTCAACCCCATTCGGTTCACTCCAAGCACGGCTAAAGTTTATCTTTATTTCGTTGTTCGTTTGTGTTTTGTTCTCGATTTCTGAAAAAGGTGACGTGTAGGCCTAAATGTTAGTATTTTGCGTGTTCCTCCTTTTCCGCAAAGTTGTTACCATACCTTTAAGAAGTGAACGCACATCATGGAGAGCATGTATAAGGAACGGTATAACATCATTTGAGACTGTTAAGGAACTATCTATACCTGGAACTATCTATACCTGGAACTATCTATACCTGGAACTATCTATACCTGGAACTATCTATAACTGGAACTATCTATACCTGGAATTATCTATATCTGGAACTATCTATACCTGGAAATATCTATACTTGGAAATATCTATACCTGGAAATATCTATACCTGGAACTATTTATACCTGGAACTGTCTATACCTGGAACTATCTATACGTGGAAATATATATACTTGGAACTATCTATACCTGGAACTATCTATACCTGGAACTATCTATACGTGGAAATATATATACCTGGAACTATCTATACCTGGAACTATCTATACGTGGAAATATCTATACGTGGAAATATCTATACCTGGAACTATCTATACCTGGAACTATTTATATGTGGAAATATATATACCTGGAACTATCTATACGTGGAAATATCTATACGTGGAAATATCTATACCTGGAACTATCTATACCTGGAAATATCTATACGTGGAAATATCTATCCGTGGAAATATCTATACCTGGAACTATCTATACGTGGAAATATCTATACCTGGAACTATCTATACCTGGAACTATCTATACCTGGAACTATCTATACCTGGAACTATCTATACCTGGAACTATCTATACCTGGAACTATCTATACCTGGAACTATCTATACCTGGAAATATCTATACGTGGAAATATCTATACGTGGAAATATCTATACCTGGAACTATCTATACCTGATCCACCTAGACCTGTAACTCTCACAACTCTCACAAGAAGATGACAGAGGAAGTGGAGAGAAACGTACACTACAGAAGAATGGTGAAACGAGTTAACACGAGGGGCGGAAACAGTAAAAGGACCACACCTGGAATAACGCAACATGATCACTCAATATATCAAATAGCCCCCGCCATAGAATATATAAAGAAACAACAATTAAAATGGTTTGTCCACGTGAAAAGGCAGAAAGATCAAAACACAACGCAACGAGCCTTCAGTAAACGTTGTGAGAATACCAGACCGAATGTTCTAGAGATGGATGGATGAAATATTAGAGGAACTAGGAAAAATAACAGCAGCAGAGGCGAACAGAAGAGCTAAAGACAGCAAATTGTATCTCCCCTCGACGCTGAAAGGCAAATGGGGAAGGAAAGAGGAAGAAGATCAATCAATGCAGGACGAAATTAGTCGGCAGACGAAACACCTCGATAGTTACTGGAACGGGTGGCTGGGCGGATATGGGAATACTCGACTGTTTCAATGCCATTCCGAACAAAAAACTAAAGACTCAGGTGTAGCAGCATGGTGGTTTATTTCGCTCGCTTGCTTGCTTATGTTCACCAAATGAATAAAGGAATACACCTCCTCGTCACTCGCACTTAAGAGGACGTTAAGTGGACGTGTCTGAGTTGTTTTGTGATTCGTGGCCGTTCATTTGAATCTCCTTCCCTTTTATATAATCTTTAAATATTTCCAAATAGCTACGCAATGATAGATAATAAATGCACGAGTATTCATGTTTTAATTATCATCATCATCATCATCATCATCATCATCATCATCATCATCATCATCATCGAGTGCCATATCCGCAACGAAGGTTGGCTATCATGCAGCGCCATTCTGCTCTGGTTCTTGCTTTGATGATGCAGGTTGTCATAGGATGATTTGTCCATCTTTTGATGTTACTCGTCCTTGTTAATCTTGGTCTGTCTCTGCCTTTTTTACCTTGTATTTTCCCCTCCAAGAGTACTTTTAGTAGGCTGTTGTGTCTTTTAACATTGGCCCAAAAAAATCGCTTTTGTCTTGTTTGGATTGTGTTTACTAGTTCTCTTTTCATTTTTAGTTATTTTAAGATTGAATTGATCAAAAATTGATCAATTCATCAATTGATTTCTTTTCTTTCCATTCTACCTTTCCTTCTATATATCCACATTTCAAAGGCTTCAATTCTCTATTCTGTTTTCTTGTCTAATGTCCATGTTTCAGCACCATAAAGGAATATTGAGAAGATGTAACATTTTGATAATATTAGTTTTAGCCCTGATGTTATTTGTTTTGATTTTAGTATACTATTTATGACATTAAAAATACCTATTGCTATACCTATTCTTTTGTCTATTTCAGTTGTACATTTTCCATCATTGGTTATTGTATGTCCAAGGTAGTTGTAGTTCTGAACTGTCTTTAGTTCTATTCCTTCAATTTCGATATCCACTTGTGGGTTTTGAGTATTTTCTTTGTTTATGATCATAGTTTTAGTCTTTTTGATATTCATATCTAGTCCAAATTTATTTATTTTAATTAAATTAATTAAATTTTAATTATACTACTCCATTATTTTAATATTTCAGGATGGCCACACGAATGTTGTGTTAGAGTCACAAGCTGGATCACCGCCTTCATCACCTTCGAGAGATGTCTTTGTGTAGTCTACCTCTTGAAAGTCAAAGACATCATCACAGCTAAGCGGACACTCATTACAGTCGTTGCTATATATTTCTTTATGATCGCCTGCGCTGTGTCGTTCCTCTGCGCCGTCGACTTTCCAGCGTCTTTTCGACGTGAGATTAACACTACTTTAGTTGGGTTTGCATACACCATCAATGGCGCTGAATTGGAAAACATAGCAATTTCTGTGAATGTCATTGCGCAATTGAGTGCTGTCATTATTGTGATCATTTGCGCTTTGATTTTAATTCTTAATTTAGACATCAAATCCCAGTGGCGAAAACAAATGCTGACGTCATCCAAGGCAGATTTCGTGTCGTCGCGTGACAAGAAAGTCATGAAAATGGTTACAATCATCTCTTGCACCTTCATTGTCTGCTACATGCCGGGAGCTGTAAATCTGATACTATTGGTCCAGCTGTACCCAGACTACAGTTTTATAGGCCGGTACCAGAGTTTCGTCAGAGCATCGTGGCCTGTTGCCAGCGCTTTGGAGGCAATCAACAGTTCTGTCAACATCTTCATCTACTACAACATGAGCTCCAGATTCAGAGACGATGTCAACAAATATTTCGGCACGTTTCCAGCGCTTGTTAAGAACATATAGATCTGGGACTATCTAGACCTGGAAGTATCTAGACCTGGGACTATCTAGACTTGGGACTATCTAGACCTGGGACTATCTAGACCTGGGACTATCTAGACATGGGACTATCTAGACCTGGGACTATCTAGACCTGGGACTATCTAGACCTGGAACTACATAGACCTGGGACTATCTAGACCTGGAACTATCTAGACCTGGAACTACCCAGACCTTGGACTATCTAGACCTGGAACTAACTAGACCTGGAACTACCTAGACCTGGGACTATCTAGACCTGGAACTATCTAGACCTGGAACTACTTAGACCTGGGACTATCTAGACCTGGAACTATCTAGACCTGGAACTACCTAGACCTGGGACTATCTAGACCTGCAACTATCTAGACCTGGAACTATCTAGATCTGGAACTACCTAAACCTGGGACTATCTAGACCTGGAACTACCTAGACCTGGAACTGCCTAGACATGGATTTTTCAAGCACAGTTTAGATTGAGATTTTGTTTTGGAAAAAATGACAAAACAATAACAGAAACGCCATGTAGCATTGAGGTACACACCACAAATGCGTCTCTTATTCATTCTGCGAAAGGACTTGTCTATCCAATAGCGGCAGAGTTATTGAGTTATTTGCAGATCATCATCATTGCACTCCGAACATGTCCATAGGTGCTCAGATCTCCTCCTCAGCTAGTCCCACAGTGTCCAGCGACTGACGACTTCATTTCATTTGGCAGATTCAGTTACGAGAGTGGATAATACAAGGGACAAATAGAAGACACACAATTATGGATTTTAATTCGTTTGCAGTGATCCCGGGGCCTTCCATAACCAAAGAACCAAAGAAGACACAAAAAGACTTTAATAGATTAAAAATTGTAACGCGTAGGGACTCAATACAACATGAAAATCAACATCCGCAAGACAAAAGTAATGAACATTTCAGAAGGAAAATAGAACATCAACATAAGGATAAACGGCAGACAATTAAACGGGAGAATAAATTTAAAGATCTAGGAAGTCTGATCACAAACGACAATTCACAAAGTAACAGAAATATACTCATGATGTAGTAACGCTTGTCGTTCGTTCGTTCGTTCGTTCGCTTTCGTCAGCTTTGACCTCTGACGAAGTCCCACCCACTCAATTTTGTGGGACTGAATTTTGCGTGTAAAGTCTGTTTTATCCCATTACAGGATGCCCCTCGCCATGCAGGCAGATTTACTCCGACTTCAGAGGTAGTAACGCTTGTCAAATCATTGGACATGCTTTAGATTTTCCTTGTATTCTATTTCTTTCTTCCCTTACTAAGGCAACAGAAATGTCGAAGTACATGATCGCCTACATCATCATCGATTGTAGTCTTCGCATCGAAGGTTGGCTACCATGGAGCGCCATTCTCCTCTGTCTCTTGCTTTGGTGGTGCAGGTTGTTTTATGCTGATTTGTCCATCTTTTGATGTTACTCGTCCATGTTAGTCTTGGTCTGCCTCTGCCTCTAATACCCTGTATTTTTCCTTCCAATATTACTTTTAGTAGGCTGTTGTGTCTTTTAACATGTTCCCACAATTTCATTTGTCTTGTTCTAATTGTGTTTAGTAGATCTTTTATTAATTTTTTGTTGTTTTAAAACTTCATCGTTTGTTCTCTTTTCTTTCCATCCAGTTCTACCTATTCTTCTATAAATCCAAATTTCAAAGGTTTCAATTTTCTGTTCTGTTTTCTTGTCTAATGTCCATGTTTCTGCACCATACATGAATATAAATATGATATAACATTTTGTTATTCTTAGTTTTAGCCATGTTGTTATTTGTTTTGACGTTAGTATACTTTTCATGGCATTATAAATTACTTTAGCCACTCCTATTCATCGCATATTCCTATGATCGCGTACACTAACCGGTATAGCGCGAGATGATGATGGTGATAACACAGTATAGCAACATATCTATATTAGTGTATATTCTTTCAATATATTCTGTACGGTTTCGCCTTATGTGTTTTGGCGTGTGCTGAGACTGCTATGATGGTGACTACATCTACCTTTCTTTGTTTGGGAGATGAGATAGTAATTCGGATGATTCTACTGGCACAGAAGGTTGAGCAATTATGGATTTTATTTCATTTGCAGTGATACCGAGGCCTTCCATAACAATAACCATTATTTCAATTTTGCGCACGCTCAAAAACAATGCGGGTGATTTTCACGTCTCGTGATCTCCGTAGCTCACACCGATTGTTTTACCACACTGGTCAGTGCATGATGTTTATCGAATCAAACAACAGTAATACATTTTTATCTCCTAAAGATATAGTCAATAATTTATTAGCATTGTTTATAGTAATATTTACATCTCATTTAAATACATGAATCTACGTTCCGTTTGGATCCAAAATGGAGAGTTTATTTTTTTCTCCCGCTTGGTATAGAACCGTTGATCAGAGGTTTAACAAGCCGCTATCATAAAAATTTATAGACTACACCAAAGCTTTCGATAGAATACACCATAACTAACTTATAGACTGCCTAAAGGATATAAATCTAGACGACGCAGACATACGACTAATATGTAATTTGTACTGGGAGCAAACAGCAATGTTAAGATATAACAAGGAGAACTCTACACCCATGGACATAAAAAGAGGAGTAAGACAAGGATGCATCCTATCACCAAGCTTGTTCAATCTATACACTGAGCAAATCTTTAAAAACATCTCAGAGATACCAGGCTTAAATATTAATGGAAAGATAATCAATAACCTACAATATGCTGATGATACTGTTCTACTAGCAGAAAATCCTAAAGACCTACAACAATTGCTTAATGTGATAAACATAACAGGCAAAAAATATGGACTAGAAATGAATATCAAAAAGACTAAAACTATGATGATAAACAAAGAAAATTCTCAAGACCTACAATTAAATATCACAGTTGATGGAATACATCTGGAGACAGTCCAGAGCTACAACTACCTGGGACATACTATAACCAATGATAGAAAATGCAAAACTGAAATAAACAAAAGAATAGGTATGGCAAAAAGTAATTTTAATGCCATGAAAAATATATTAACAACAAAACAAATATCAGCAGGGCTGAAACTAAGAATGGCAAAATGTTACATCTTCTCAATATTCCTGTATGGTGCAGAAACATGGACATTAGACAAGAAAACAGAACAGAAAATTGAAGCCTTTGAAATGTGGATTTATAGAAGAATAGATAGAATTGGATGAAAACAAAAGATAATAAACGATAAAGTTTTAAAACATCTGAAAATAAAAAGAGAACTACTAAATACAATTAAGACAAGACAAGTGACATTTTTGGGGCATGTTAAAAGACACAACAGCCTACTAAAAGTAATATTGGAAGGAAAAATACAGGGTAATAGAGGCAGAGGCAGACCAAGATTAACATGGACGAGTAACATCAAAAGATGGACAAATCAGCATAAAACAACCTGCACCATCAAAGCAAGAAACAGTAGAATGACGATCCATAGTAGCCAACCTTCGTTGCGGAGAAGGCACACGATGATGATCATAAAAATAGTGTTTGTTAATTAAACGTAGACCTCATACAGAATGTGTAAATTAGCAGTAGATAATAGTGACAGTAATTTCGGCCCTAAAACAACAACAAACATAGGATTCTGGAATGTGCGAGCAATGGCCGCTCCGACGAAACAAGCCCAAGTAGTGAGCGAGATGGGCAGTAGGAATCGGTTCCCTCAAAGAGATAGAGTTGCTTGCACAGAACAGAGACAAATGGCGAGATTTGATAAAATATCTTTAGAAGGATTTAAAACTGCTAGAATAAAAATGTAAATAAGAGAAAGAGCCCTATGGGCCGGCTACGGTTCGAAAGGTCAAAAGATAGATATATAGACAGACAGACAGACAGACAGACAGACAGACAGACAGACAGACAGACAGACAGACAGACAGACAGACAGACAGACAGACAGACAGACAGACAGACAGACAGACAGACAGACAGACAGACAGACAGACACAGACAGACAGACAGATAGATAGATAGATAGTATCGTCAGCGTAGGCTAACAATTCCTGCTCTCATTTACCTGGTGCGAATGTACCCTTTATGGAACTGTCTTGTCTGATGCTCTCTAAGAGTGGTTCTATGGTCAGAGCGTAAGTAGATGAGAGAGGGGGCACCCTTGTCTAACCGATCTGGTTAGTCTGAAGGCCTCTGTGAACGACTGGTTCACTAGGACTTGACTTTCGGGTCTAGAGTACAGAAGAGTGCCGAGTGAGATCCCGAAGTTGGAGAATTGTCACCACGTGGGTGACACTACCAGGCCGCTGTACACAGTGTACACAGTGTACACACTGTACCAGTGATGATCACTGGGGGCAGTCAATGTCCACTTAAAAAGCAGATGCAAGAAAGGCGACTCATAGAGGAAAGAGAGAGGCAAATAATTATTGCCGAGGCGACTGACATTTAACAAGACTTCCCATCAGGGGAACAGACATAACCGACCGCTGTCAACCAGACAGTCACAAAAAAAGAGACAGTAGAAAACAACAAGACCAAAGCTGACAGTAACAAAATCAGCGAAGTGCCAAACAGTGTCGGTTTCGCCACAGTCCATGCCGGCAAAAAGCGCCGGCACGACAGCCAACAGAATAACATTCCAGCAGAAACAGAGCCCGAGAGCGAGGAAGATTCAATCCAAGCAGAAACAGAGCCCGAGAGTGAGGAAGATTTAATCTCAGCAGAAACAGAGCCCGAGAGTGAGGAAGATTTAATCTCAGCAGAAACAGAGCCCGAGAGCGAGGAAGATTTAATCTCAGCAGAAACAGAGCCCGAGAGTGAGGAAGATTCAATCCCAGCAGAAACAGAGCCCGAGAGTGAGGAAGATTTAATCTCAGCAGAAACAGAGCCCGAGAGTGAGGAAGATTTAATCTCAGCAGAAACAGAGCCCGAGAGCGAGGAAGATTTAATCTCAGCAGAAACAGAGCCCGAGAGCGAGGAAGATTCAATCCAAGCAGAAACAGAGCCCGAGAGCGAGGAAGATTCAATCCCAGCAGAAACAGAGCCCGAGAGTGAGGAAGATTTAATCTCAGCAGAAACAGAGCCCGAGAGCGAGGAAGATTCAATCCCAGCAGAAACAGAGCCCGAGAGCGAGGAAGATTCAATCCAAGCAGAAACAGAGCCCGAGAGCGAGGAAGATTTAATCTCAGCAGAAACAGAGCCCGAGAGCGAGGAAGATTCAATCCCAGCAGAAACAGAGCCCGAGAGCGAGGAAGATTCAAATCTCAGCAGAAACAGAGCCCGAAAGCGAGGAAGATTCAATCCAAGCAGAAACAGAGCCCGAGAGCGAGGAAGATTCAAATCTCAGCAGAAACAGAGCCCGAGTGCGAGGAAGATTCAATCCAAGCAGAAACAGAGCCCGAGAGTGAGGAAGATTCAATCCAAGCAGAAACAGAGCCCGAGAGCGACGAAGATTCAATCCAAGCAGAAACAGAGCCCGAGAGCGAGGAAGATTCAATCCAAGCAGAAACAGAGCCCGAGAGCGAGGAAGATTCAAATCTCAGCAGAAACAGAGCCCGAGAGCGAGGAAGATTCAATCCCAGCTGAAGTCTCCACAATAGGGCGTCTAATAATCAATACCGACACAGATGACTCGACACACGAGATGCCAACACCAAGGAAAAAAACAAATTTTAAAAAGAACAAAACACTAACTTTATTTTATATTCTTTATCATGATGTATAATATATGTGTTCCTTTTAATGTTCAACGACAGAGACACGTAAGTGTATCGTCAGAAAATGTGTATATTCCTATAACTTTTTGCGAGCATATGGTCGAATGTACCTATTGCATTATAGGTTTGTGTGAGCACGTGGATGAATGTATCTGTTGTATACTAACTTTTATTGAGCACGTGGGTGAAAGTATTTGTTTTATATTAATTTTGTGTGAGCACGTGGGTGAATATATCTGTTTTATATTAACTTTTTGCGAGCACGTAGGTGAATATACCTGTTTTAAATTAACTTTTTGCGAGCACGTGGATGAATATACCTGTTTTATATTAACTTTTTGCGAGCACGTTGGTGAATATACCTGTTTTAAATTAACTTTTTGCGAGCACGTGGGTGAATATACCTGTTTTATATTAACTTTTTGCGAGCACGTGGGTGAATATACCTGTTTTATATTAACTTTTTGCGAGCACGTGGGTGAATATACCTGTTTTATATTAACTTTTTGCGAGCACGTGGGTGAATATACCTGTTCAATATTAACTTTTTTGCGAGCACGTGGGTGAATGTACCTGTTCAATATTAACTTTTTGCGAGCACGTGGGTGATTATACTTGTTTTATATTAACATTTTGCGAGCACGTGGGTGAATATACCTGTTCAATATTAACTTTTTGTGATGAAAGTTCTGGTTTCATTATAACTATGTGTGAAAATGTGAGTGAATGTGAGGGCAAGCCTCAATCAAATGTTGCTGCCCGAGCTATTCTTTTGATGCCTTCTTTTGTAAGCATAAATAAGAATAGAATTAATCTCTTCAATTCGGTAGATGGCAGCATCTATCATCAATTTTACATTAAACATTAGAGGCCTCAGGTCCAAACTAGATCACATCATATCACTCCTACACAAACACAAGCCAGACTTCATTTTACTACAGGAAACAAACATACACACAGACGACCACGCATTCCGCATCACAACACAGCTAGGCCTGCAGCACGCGTGCTTTAGCCTAGTCACAAAGAAAACAGGTTCAGGTGTTGCAATTCTACAGACATCAGACAGGTGGACGATCATTAGAAAAGACAGAGATAGCGACGGCAAGACAGCCATAGTTCAAGTAAAAGACGATGACAAACACACATACACCATAGTTTGCATACACGCACCAGCACATTACGATCAACAACCTATCTTTTATGACGGATTAGAGAGCTTGTTTGCTGGCGCATACAGGGGACAAAATATTATTTTAGGGGGAGACTTCAACTGCGTCCTGACGGGATATCGTGGCAGGAGAGGTTAGGAATCAGATTAGGAGATCAAATAAAGAAGGCAACCACCAACTGGAGATTTTACACACAGTAATTGACACATACGGTTTGACGGATGCTTACAGACACAAACACCCACCCGGCATGGACCTCACACACAAAAACCACTCCCACAACATGGCAACACGGCTGGACAGGATTTACGTCCCGTCCACAAACTTCATCAGCCAGGCCACACATATCACAAATACACTCCAGTTTACAGACCACAAGGCAGCCATTGCAACAATTAACACCGCATACACAAACACTCATTTCAGGAGGTCACCTCACTGGAAATTCAATAACATCCTACTGCAAAACAAAACATATACAGAACATATTAAACAAATTATCCAGCTATACTCTGACGACAAAGACATAGACGACATACATCAACATTGGGAAGTCCTCAAAAACACTATACGGGAAAGAGCACAGATTCTAGCACTGCGAATAAACAAAGACAAACTAAGACATGAGAAATTGCTAGAAGAAGCAATCAAATTAACAAAACAAATAGCCAAACATGCACCCAACATCCTCACACTAGAGGAGGAGTTGGAACAGCACAGACATCACAAATTCCACGGAGCACTGCTTCGCACAGGCTTAAAAACAATCACACAGGAAATTCCCAGCAAACAATACATGGCAATAGAACAGAGCATACAACGAAACAGACAAATAGGGACAATATTAGACGTAGACGGCAACACACAGACTGACAGTTCTAATATAACGAAAGCATTCGAAAACTACTACAGGAACCTATATACGGAAAGTAATACACATCCAAACATACAAGACAAATTCGTGCAATAATTAAGGAAACTACCAGACTCTGACAAGGAAAAACTTGATGAAGAACTCACACTAGCTGACATAACAAACGCAGACAAGCAATGCAAAAGAACAAATCTCCGGGACCTGACGGCCTCACAACCAAATTCTTCCAACATTTCCTACCTCTCTTAGGCCCTCTTCTTCTCAGAATGTACACAGACTCATTCACAAAGAAACAACTCCTCCAAGCCTAAACATGTCTTACATAACATTTCTTCACAAAAACAATACAGACAAATCACTTCTTAAAAACTACAGACCCGTTTCACTACTTAACACGGACTACAAGATTCTAACAAAAGCATTAACAAACAAACTCAAACCTGTCATGACAACACTCATTCACAAAGATCAACAGTGCAGTGTACAGTCAGAAACATCCACCAGAACACACACTTTATACGAGACATCATAACGTACACTCATGACAAAGACAGCCAGTCTTCCATCCTATCTCTCGACCAAGAGAAAGCCTTCGACAGGGTAGCTCATTCCTATCTCCACAAGACACTACTGAATTGCAATCTAGGAGAACGTTTCAGACAGTGGGTACAGATTCTGTACACTAGACCCGAAAGTCAAGTCCTAGTGAACCATTCGTTCACAAAGGCCTTCAGACTAAAGGGCATTTAATATTTTAATGGTGTCAATTACATTAATTTCTTAAACTGGAGGGATTAATAGCTTGCCAACATTGGACAATTACACTGCTTAGTAAAATGAAGTAAAGTACCCCCGTCACGCCAAGTGGCGTATAAGGAATATGGTGTTAAAAAAAAAGAAAGTAAAGTACCTCCGTCACGCCAAATGGCGTATAAGGAATATGGTGTAAAAAAAAAAAAGAAAGTAAAGTACCCCCGTCACGCCAAGTGGCGTATAGGGAATATGGTGTTAAAAAAAAAGAAAGTAAAGTACCCCCGTCACGCCAAGTGGCGTACAAGGAATATGGTGTTAAAAAAAAAGAAAGTAAAGTACCCCAGTCACGCCAAGTGGCGTATAGGGAATATGGTGTTAGTGACCATAAATTTTACAGACCTTCGGCACATGATTTTTGGGGTAATGTGGTCGGTATTACGCCCGTGTATTTTACTTTCCCAGAAAAAAAAATCCGGTACCCATTATAGGCTGGGTGAACCGGAAGCCGTCGGCTCGGATAGAACCCTACCTCTTGTTCTTTGTAGTCCAGTTCACTAACCACTGAGCTAAATATATATATTATATTTCAACTTCTTAATATCTTTACAATAGAACTCTAGCCGCACGCAAATCGACTTACTATCTATCAGCCTTTCGGGCACATACGGATCGACTTGCTAATTATCATCCTTTTCGCTACAAATTGATCGACTTTCTATTTATCATTCTTTCCGGCATATGTTTATCGACTTGCTATTTATCATCCTTTTCGCTACAAACTGATCGACTTTCTATTTATCATTCTTTCCGGCATATGTTTATCGACTTGCTATTTATCATTCTTTCCGGCACATGCCGATCGACTTGCTATTTATCATTCTTTCCGGCATATGTTTATCGACTTGCTATTTATCATTCTTTTCGCTACAAGCTGATCGACTTGCTATTTATCATTCTTTCCGGCATATGTTTATCGACTTGCTATTTATCATCCTTTCCGGCACATGCCGATCGACTTGCTAATTATCATCCTTTTCGCTACAAGCTGATCGACTTGCTATTTATCATTCTTTCCGGCACATGCCGATCGACTTGATAATTATCAACCTTTTCGCTACAAGCTGATCGACTTGCTATTTATCATTCTTTCCGGCACATGCCGATCGACTTGCTATTTATCATTCTTTCCGGCACATACCGATCGACTTTCTATTTATCATTCTTTCCGGCATATGTTTATTGACTTGATAATTATCATCCTTTTCGCTACAAGCTGATCGACTTGCTATTTATCATTCTTTTCGCCACATGCTGATCGACTTGCTATTTATCATTCTTTCCGGCATGTCCGGGACAATTTATCGAATGAAGTTCCTTGGAGACGTGTAGACAAGAAATGTGTAGGATTTGGTCAAGGGGAGGGAATGAATGAATTGGTAAATAATTGGAAAAGTTGTCTCAACTGCTGTTGAGTTACTGGAAAACTAGTTAACTATTACAAAGAAACAAAACTAGTTAACTATTTACATGGAAACAAGACTTTTTAACTATTTACATGGAAATAAGTCTAATTAATTATTTACATGGAAATAATACTAGTTAACTATTTACATGGAAATAGGACTAGTTAACTATTTACATGGAAATAAGACTAGTTAACTATTTACATGGAAACAAGTCTAATTAACTATTTACATGGAAATAAGACTAGTTAACTATTTGCATGGTAATAAGACTAGTTAACTATTTACATGGAAATAAGACTAGTTAACTATTTACATGGAAACAAGTCTAATTAACTATTTACATGGAAACAAGACTAGTTAGCTATTTACATGGAAATAAGACTAACTATTTACATGGAAATAAGACTAGTTAACTATTTACATTGAAATAAGACTAAACTATTTACATGGAAATAAGAGGGGTTAACTATTACATGTAAACAAGACTTGTTAACTATTACATGTTAACAAGACTAGTTAAATATTTACGTAAAAACAAGACAATTTAGCTATTACAAGGAAACAAGACTAATTAGCTATCACAAGGAAACAAAAATAGTTAACTATTTACATGGAAATAAAACTAGTTATCTATTTACATGGAAATAAGACTAGTTAACTATTTACATGGAAATAAGACTAATTAACTATTTACATGGAAATAAGAGTAGTTAACTATTTACATGGAAATAAGACTAGTTAACTATTTACATGAAAATAAGAATAATTAACTATTTTCATGGAAATAAGAGTAGTTAACTATTTACATGGAAACAAGTCTAATTAACTACTTACATGGAAATACGACTAGTTAACTATTTACATGGAAATAAGACTAGTTAACTATTTAAATGGAAATAAGACTAGTTAACTATTTTCATGGAAATAAGACTAGTTAACTATTTACATTGAAATAAGACGGCGTTAACTATTACATGTAAACAAAAGGGGTTAAAACTATTACATGTAAACAAGACTTGTTAACTATTACATGTTAACAAGACTAGTTAAATATTTACGTAAACACAAGACAATTTAGCTATTACAAGGAAACAAGACTAGTTAGCTATCACAAGGAAACAAAACTAGTTAACTATTTACATAGAAACAAGACTATACGTGAATTTATAAATACATATATATATATATATATATATATATATATATATATATATATATATATATATATGTATAATATCGGACTTGTAAGAGTATTTAGGGACGTTTTCTTTAAAGAAAGATGAAACGGTAAAAGAAAGTAACTTTGACGTTAACAATTTATTGAGCCAAACAGTAAGTTCTCTTGTCGGAAACGAATAACTCATAAGAACGAAAGAGAAACGATCTGTAAGTAAACCTTGAAAAATCAGTGGAGCAGTTAAGGGTACATACTGAATGATGTGAAAGGAAACAAACAATCATCGCTGATTTAATAACAGAACTGAAGTGTTTACTATATAAGTGATGATCAACTACGCGTTTATCTTAAAATGATGATGATAAGTTTTACAGAAAATACAAGTCTGACGTGTTAACAGTCCCGTATGTAACTGGAAAAAAAAGTGCTGACTACAGCAGTAGCCAGTGATGCAAATAATAACATATATGGGTATAATGTGCTAAATAAATTTTAAAATGCATAAACGAGTCATACAGATATCTCGGTTACCACATCAGCAGCTGTGATGCAGTACGACAAAAATTGAATTATATCACAGACAATTAGGTGATGCAAGAGCTGTAATTGCCAAATTATTAAAATCTATTTATAATTCCAGGTTAATTAAATGGAAAGTATACCGTTACTGTATTAATTCCCCCTCTATTTTGAAGATATTTAAAGCAGATAACAAGGTTTTTGTCACAATCTGTTACACTAACCTAACTGTAGATGATGTAATTCGTTGGCGACAAGAAGTAGGACATTTGTTACAAATTTCCTTTCCAAATTGTGAAATAAAATCATGTTTGGAGAAATACAAAATAAACCCTTTATTGTATTTAAGCAGCTGGTTTCATTTATTTCAGCTCTGTTTCTTCTTTACTCCATCTCACGGTGAAGCATAGGTCTTCAACAAACACTTTCAGCTCCCTGTGAAGTATAGGTCTTCAACAAACACTTTCAGCTCCCTGTGGAGCATAGGTCTTCAACAAACACTTTCAGCTCCCTGTGAAGTATAGGTCTTCAACAAACACTTTCAGCTCCCTGTGAAGTATAGGTCTTCAACAAACATTTTCAGCTCCCTGTGAAGTATAGGTCTTCAACAAACACTTTCATCTGCCTGTGGAGCATATGTCTTCAACAAACACTTTCATCTCCCTGTAGAGCATAGGTCTTCAACAAACACTTTCCAAGCCATTCTGTTTCTTGTCATTCTTTTAAGATCGTCCCATGTCATCCTCATCATCTTCATCTCTGCTTCGATCTGTCTTTTCCATCTTGGTCTTCCTCTTTGTCTCCTCCCCTTGGAATTCCAAAAAGTACTCTTGTAATACTCTCAGTTGGTTTCCGCAATGTATGTACTATCCAGTGCCATCGTCTTTGTTTTATCTCTTTGCCCACTGGTATTTGACCGGTATTTTCACATAATTCTACTTCAGTGATTTTGCTATTTCGATCGTTTTGTTCTGACCAAGCATCAATTACTGAGGGTTTATTTAAACTGTGTCTTCCTCTTCTTCTACCTTTCAGCTCCCTGTGGAGCATAGGTCTTCAACAAACACTTTCCAAGTCGTTCTGTTTTTTGCCATTCTTTTAAGATCGTTCCATGTCTTCCCCATAATCTTCATCTCTGCTTCTATCTGTCTCCTCCAAGAATTTCTTGGTTTTTCTCTTTGTATTTTCCCCTGGAGATTCCAATAAAGGACCTGTTGTTTAATACTCTTTGTTGGCTTCCGCAGTGTGTGTCCTTTCCAGCGCCATCGACTTCGCTGTATCTCTTTATCCACTGTTATTTAGGAAAGAACAGATTATGTGCTGATCAAATAACTACTCTACGTATAATAGTTGAACAAGGATTTAAACTGTGTGTACTTTGTTTATTATCATCATTCGGCTTTATTATCATCATTCGGCTTTATTATCATCATTCGGCTGTTGTGTCCTGTGGAGGCTTTTGCTTCTTCGATTTCCAATGTGAATTTGTCAAAATTACCACATGTATTGTCTGCATTGTTGAGGGTGGTCTTTATCTCAACTCACATTGACTTTCAAACGTTTAATTTGTAAACTTTAGAATCGTTGTCCCAACAAATGTATTCAAGGTACATTTACCGCCATTGCTTTCCTCGCGACCCTGACATTTGCGTTTTTCGTCATTGTCGCGTCATTAACCCAATGTAAAACCTTTCCTGGAACTCTCTTCACAATCGATGAAGAACTCGATCGCGATTTATTATGTCTGTACATTATAGGTAATATATGTCAAACAATTATTAACAACATGTTTCCGCTCTTGCGTCCACTCGACCACTACTAAAGGCCGTTCGTCATCTTGACCTCGCTGTTTGACAATCGTCCTTGAAAAAAGCATATAATGTGCGTGCATGCATTTTACTGTGGTCTACATTGAAGTTTTTATTTATGCTTTCGACCCCCAACGAATTCGATGTAAGGATGGCGATTTTCTGTTTTAGATTGCCTTTCTTAATTCCTACTCGCTTGATCTGATTGGTCGAATCTGCTCCTATGGTCATGGAGAATATCTGGAGTAGTATTTACTACCTTTAGTACAACAATCCTAGTACAAACAGCCAACTATGTGTTGCAGACATATCTTCAGTTTTGATGCTATACTGCTTGCTGTTGTTGCATATCATTGATAATTGTATATATTCCCCTGTCCCACTTTAATCCAAAGTCTTAAAGAACGAGCTGCAGAGCTTTATTCTCGCCTGTTATGGTGTCTTTAAGTGGTGGTTGTAAAGTTAATATGCCCTCCGTAATGCTAACGAATTTGTCAATGCCTCTAATAAAGAATTAATTGCGTGTGTCTGTCATATCACTGGACTATAGCGATGTCCAGTGATCTTGATGGGAGACCTAAATGCTAAGGTAGGATCAGACAACAGAGGCTTCGAAGAGATTATGGGAAAACATGGACTTGGAGATATAAACGAGAATGGAGAGATATTTGTGAATTTCTGCGCCCTTAATCAAATGAGCCTAGGAGGAACAATATTCCAACATAAAAGAATACACAAAGCTACATGGGTGTCACCAGATCATAGAACGGAAAATCAAATTGATCACATATGTATTAATAATAAGTTTAAGTCATCCTTACAGGATGTAAAAGTATATAGAGGGGCAGATGTAGCTTCTGATCATCATCTTCTGTTAGCCAAACTTAAAATTAAATTAAAAAGGTATACTACAACGAATAAGGGCAGAAAGTATTTCAATGTAGGGTTTCTTAAAGAACAAGGAATTAAAGATAAATTTACAGTCACAATATCAAACAAATACCAAGTCCTCCAACAACTAGAAAATACAATAAATATAGAAGATCATTGGAAACAGGTAAAAAATATATGGAAAGAGACATGCGAAGAAACACTGGGGAAAAGAGAACGCCAGAATAAGGCATGGATGACAGCAGAGACCCTGGAAAAAATTAAAGAAAGAAAGAACAAGAAAGCAGACATAAATAAAAGCAAAACAAGAAGTAATAAAGCCAAGACACAGGAAGCTTACACAGAGGTGAACAAAGAAGTGAGAAGATGCATTAAAAGGGATAAGAGGAAATATATAGATGAATTAGCTAAAGAGGCAGAAGAAGCAGCAAATAAAGGGAATATGAAAGAACTGTACAACAGCACAAAGAAATTAGGTGGAAAATACAAACAGATCAACGCCTTTATCAAAGATAAGAAAGGAAATCTGCTTAGTAATATAAGGGAACAAATGGAGAGATGGAAAGAGCACTTTGAAGAACTTTTGAACAGACCCGGCTCAAATAATCCTGGGGAATAATAGAACAAAGAAGTATGTGTTAGCACTCGGAAAAATTGACAGACAAACAACAATAGAAAAAAACGAAGAACAATATATGGTCCGAAGTGGGATCGAACCCGTACTCAGTGGCACCGCGCCTTGCCACGAGAAGCCGAACGCTTGGCACACTACCACGCAGCCAACTAAAAAATTGGCTATTGCAGTAGTGTCTTACACGATGACGTTCTCAATGACTATAGCATAGGGTAACGATCACAGACCGGAAATAAATTGTATATTTGTACTTTCCTATTAATCTAATTTCCTATTAATCAAATAATCCTCCAGATATACTACCAGCAGAAGAAGAATTATACGTTAACTGCGGAAAACCAAGCAAAGAAGAAATAATGAAAGCCATCAAACTATTAAAAGATGGTAAAGCCACAGGACCAGATGAAATTCCTTCGGAAGCCATCAAAGCAGATATTATCACCTCTACCAAGATGTTACATAATCTATTGGATAAAATTTGGGAGAGGGAAGAAATACCTAAAGACTGGAGAGAAGGTTATATGATCAAACTACCAAAGAAAGGAAGTTTACAGGAGTGCACTAATTATAGGGGAATTATGCTACTATCAGTGCCAGGAAAAAATATTAGGCAGAATCATTCTGGAGAGACTAAAAGAGGCTATAGAGAAACACTTGAGAGATGAACAAGCAAGTTTTAGGAAGAACAGATCATGTGCTGATCAAATAACTACTTTACGTATAATAGTTGAACAAAGTTTAGAACTAAAATCCCCACCTTATATTGGATTCATAGATTACGAAAAGGCATTTGATAGTTTAGACAGAAGAATGCTTTGGAAGTTGCTGAGTCATTATGGAATCCCCATAAAGTTTATTAACCTGATAAAAACAATGTATGAAGGAACAAAATGTAGTGTGGTGCATGAAGGACAGCTTACAGAAGCATTTGAAATAAGAACAGGAGTAAGGCAAGGATGCCTTCTGTCTCCATTTCTCTTTCTACTGGCCATAGATTGGATTATGAAAATAACTCAAAACAACAGAAATGGGATCCAGTGGTCACTGACCAAACAACTTGATGATTTAGACTTTGCTGATGACATAGCTCTCCTATCACACAGCCACCAACAGATGCAAGATAAAATGAGTATATTAGATGAGAGATCACAACAGCTAGGACTAAAGATTAATAGAGATAAGACCAACATTATGAGAATTAATGCAGTTGGCAATAACCAAATAAAACTAGGAGAAATACCTCTACTAGACGTACAATCTTATATATATCTGGGCAGTAATATAGACAAAGAGGGAGGAACAGAAAACGATACCAAAATAAGGATATCAAAAGCAAGAGGAGCTTTCATTGCACTGGGAAACATATGGAAATCCAAAGAAATTAGGCTAAATACAAAAATACAAATTTTCAACTCCAATGTTAAGTCGGTTCTATTATATGGCTGTGAAACATGGAGAATAACAAAATTGACAATCACGAAGGTACAGACTTTCATTAATGGATGCTTGCGCAGAATAAAGGGATGGAAATGGCAGGACAAAGTCACTAACGTGGAATTATGGAAATGTACCGGTCAAATACCAGTGGATAAAGAAATACAGCGAAGACCATGGCGATGGATAGGACACACACTACGGAAACCAACTGAGAGTATTACACAACAGGCCCTTTTTTGGAATCCCCAGGGGAAAAGACAAAGAGGAAGACCAAGGAATTCTTGGAGAAGACAGATTGAAGCAGAGATGAAGATGATGGGGAAGACATGGAATGATCTTAAAAGAATTGCAAAAAACAGAACGACTTGGAAAGTGTTTGTTGAAGACCTATGCTCCACTGGAGCTAAAAGGTAGAAGAAGAAGCAGATAGCGATGGAGATTGCTACGAATTCTGACACGCGCTGTCTTGTAAGCCTTTTTAAAATCTTTCTCCATGTCATATATGCGTCCTCCGACTGTCAGGCTAGATAAACTAACTTGGCTAAATAAATAACTCTTGTCAAAACAAAACACTTTAGTAGCTGCTTTGAAACACGCTTTCATAGATTTTCCATCGATAAATGTGCTCAAACTCTTCACAATTTTTCACTTCTTATATTTCTCACAAAAACAGCATTCCCTGAACAGTTATTTACACTACACTGTTGACCTTACAAGGACTTCCATAAATGTGCTATTTTGTCCTCACTAGCTTGTCCTTCCAGTGAACTGTAATGTTCGTGTTTTGATCGTGTTTTGATCGTGTTTTGTCTCTGCCTCTATTCTTTAAAAAAACATACTTTATTTTCATAACACATTATCGGGTTGTACGTTGTGCTACCATTGTCAGACCAGGACCCTAGATGCAAGAATAATAAGAAAAATAACCTCTACAGAGATGAAATGTGTTAGACGAATGACAGGAAACAGTCTGAGAGATAATATTACAAATGAAGAACTGAGAAAAAAGCTAGGAATAGTCCCCGCCATAGAATATATAAAGAAACAACAGATAAAATGGCGTGGCCAAATGACAAAGCAGAAAGATCAAAACACAACATAAAGATCCTTCAGCAAACGTTGTGAGAATACCAGACCCAATGGTCGACTACGAAAACGATGGATCGATGGAATATTAGAAGCACTAGAAAACATAACAGCAGCAGAGGCGAACAGAAGAGCAAAAGACCGCGAAATATATCTCCCCTCGATGCTGAAAGACAGATGAGGAAGGAAAGAAGAAATAGATTATCGGGGTTATCGCGATACAGAAGAATGATATAATCTAAAGTCCATATTTAGTGAAAACGTAAGAAATTCTGCATCTACTTTCTACCTTTTATTTAATGATGCCATTGTGTAGCTAACTGGTGACAGCCGGTTGTTAACATGATTTAAAATGCTACCCAATCAAAGATGACATAACATTCGTTCACCAACGCTATTTGTAACAGCTGTGAAAAAACGATGCTAAAGAACATATACATAATCCCTTTCATTTGACACAGGATTATCATGGAAATGATCTCTTTATCTAACTTTCAACGCAGTCGTAAAAGGTAAAGGTAAAGGTAAAGTACGAGACTTGAACCGGCGTCTTAGCACGCGAGTATATATCCATATGTGCTCGGCCGCCTATCCAGAAATGTTCGGATATTTCTGTATAGTGTAGCCTCAAGCATCGAAACTCAGATGCGAAGCGACATTCCTCACCTTCCCAGGATAATATACCCTGGTACCCATTTCTGCCAACGGCTGGGTCGACCGTGGGGGTATTTTTTTTTATTCCAACCACGAGTACAATTCACACTGCTCCCAGCGGGAATTGAACACGGGTTGTCCGAACGTCGGTAGTCTAGTCGGGTGGTTTTCCCAACTAGGCTACCGAGGCCCCCAAGTCGTAATACAATACCATTCCACCCACTCGCAAAACCACGATCTCTTTATCATCAATGGCTACACAAACAGCAAAGGCTACACCATTCTTGTGATGTCTACAAATCAGCGACATTAAAAGGACTGCCAGACGGGTGGTGTCCATCATTAAAGACAACGAACTCTGCAGTCTTGGCCTGTAGCACGGACACAAGTGGTGGGGTCTAACGTACACGCTTACAAAGTATGGCGTAAGTTTTACACACACAAAAATGACATTACAAAATATTTGACGTTTCGGTCTATATGTGGCCTTCTTCAGTGACAACACAGACAACGAAATGAAAACAAACTCAACAACATGTTCTGGCGTAACTAAAATCAATACTACAAAGTAGGAAAAGATAGAATTATAAGAATAGACGTAATTTAATATATTATATTACATGTATAGCAGAGAAAAAAAGAAGAAAAAATGAAAGTAAAAAGAATCTGTAATACGCAGAAAATAATAAATCAAAGATTTGATAACATTATATGATAACAATTATGATAACATTTCTATATTTCTTTTTCACACGTTCTGAATTTGTGTTTACTATTTGTTTATTTGTTTGTTTCTTTTTTTTTTAAGCACAGTGAATGGAGTGTATACTCTTTTTCAAATTAGGCAAAAGGGCTAGTAATGCACCCCTCATTTGTTTTTATTGTACCCCACTCTCAGACATCTCACTCTTACCGCCTTTTGAGCACTTGTTAGTCTACTGTTCTATTCTTTCTCCTTTGTGTTTGCACACTGACCCCAGTGTGAACTCCTCTGGTTCGGTGTGCATTAGCGCACATTTCTGCACATTCACGACAGCCACACTTTTGTTACCATTTCCTTTTCATACACACATGTTAGACATATTTGTTTTCTTTAATATATTTCGAATATTTTTGTTTTGAATGTTTCGTTATTAGTTTTGTGTGTGTGTTTTTCTTGTTTGTTCCTGATGAAGGCCTTGGGCCGAAACGTCGTTTAGTCTGTGTTGTCCACTTATCACGTAAAGCTTTTAACATACCATTTTTTTTATTTTTTTATTTTTCCTAATTTTCAGCTTTACTGCAGCTTCGCATTTTTATTCATTTATTTGCATTTCTTTGCCTTAACCCCTTACTAGTAAACATTTCCCTGCGGACCTATTTTGGCCCGCGGGCCGTTGGTTGTCTACCTCTACTCTAGACCCTCATTGGCAGCACGTTATCTTGGCGATCTCCCAAAATGGTCTTCTTTGTGAGAGCCTGAACAAGTGTATATAAGATGTGGCTGGCTCCTCTATTGAGTTTACAGCAGCTGGTGAGATCTCTTGTGGCCGAGCCAACTATCATTGAAGAAGTCACTTGTTGATCGAGCAGAGCAAATATCCAGGAGAATGGTATGTTTCATGTTTATGAAATGTGCATATATGTATCTTCTTCTTTCCGTCCTCATTTGCCTTTCAGCGTTGAGGGGAGATATAATTTACTGGAGACAAATAATAATAAATGAATATTATTATAGAGGGAAACTTCCGAGGCGATAATCAGTGAATCAATATAATATTCATTTATTATTATTTGTCTCCAGTCTAAAACCACTGGAAACTACTATTCGTGCTGTTTCGTTCTAAATGTTTGTCTGCAACGCAAGTATTCAGCCCTACCCTATTCGGGAGATACTTGTCTTAACAGGACAAATATTTCCGAGCTGTGATCGCAGCCTTATGCTATAGTCATGGGAAAGCCTTCGCGAAAAGACATTGCCTACGAAGCTAATTTTTTAGTTAGCTGAGTGGCAGTGTTCCCTAGCGTTTGGCTTTTCGTGGCAAGGCGCTGTGCCACTGAGTACGGGTTCGATCCTGCCTTGGTCCATATTTTTTTCTGTTGTTGATTATTTGTCATTTTTCCGAGTGCTGTAAACATACCTCTTCCTCTGAATTGATTCACTGATTATCGCCTCGGAAGTTTCCCTCTATAATAATATTCATTTATTATTTTCTGTCTCCATTTTATCTGTTGTTTCTTTATATATTTTATGGCGGGGGTTATTGCTTGCTTTTTTCCCAGTTCTTCATTTCTGATCTTACCTCTCAGACTGTTTCCTGTCATTCGTGTAAAACATTTAAGTTCTGTAGAGGCTATTTTTTTTATTGTTCTTGTATTTAGGGTCCAGATCTGGCATTGGTAGGACAATGTTGGGTTCAAAATTGTATTGTAGAGTGCTTGTTTTGCCTCTAGAGGTATTTCCTTGTTGGATAATAGTGGTGAAAGCTGTCCTATGATTTGTATAGTACGATATATCATTGTGTTGTTATATGTTATACACCCAATTGAGAAAAACGGTGGAATGTTTCACGTTCTCTCGATCGTTGCAGCAAACGCATCTGGAGTCTGATTAATTTGGGCTCTCCGATGCAATTTTCTGTGTTGACATCAAAATGATGTTCTACTTAGCAAATCTGCGCCGACGAAGCGAACAGATCTGCGCCGCCGAGTACACACAACAATGTTTCTTTTTGACAAGTCAAGTATTGTGAAAGTGATCTTCACCGTCTAGTGTTGAGATGCGGTTTACGCCACATTAAGTGCTGTTCAATGGCCGACGTTGGAATTGTTTGACGCAAGTTATTTACATGTTGAAACGCATTAATGTGGACTGATTCGTCAAGTCGACCGAAGATTTTCCTCTTTGGGGAATTTGCACCGTGTTTCGTTCGTTGTACGCTAACCGTACTGTCTGTTGTTTGATGTGCGACGGGGATAATCCGACGACTAACTGTGTGTTTATATGTTCGATTTGAGTCAAAAATGATGTCCTAACATTATCAAGCGCTATACATTTTACAAATATGACGATCATCATTTCCGGGAGGACGTGAACTTCCGGTATATGGTGGATAGGCGGCAGGAACCATTGAATGCTCTGTCTGAAAAGTTTTCCTTGTTACAGTTTCCTCATATTCCAAGTCCGGCTTATTGCAGGAGCTACTGAGTTAAGTGCTCTGTGCACACCGTGAGCTGCGTGTCTCATCCGTTTTGATCGTGTTTCGATATTCCAATTGTTTCTCGACGAATGATGCTATCGTATGACAGGGAACAGTTGGCTGTGTTCACTTTCTGCGCGGTTTCGCCTTATGTCTTTTGGCGTGTGCTGAGACAGCTACGATGGGGACTACAGTTACCTTTCTTTGTTTGGGAGATAAGTTAGTAATTCGGATGATTCCGCGGGCACGGGCGGTTGAGCAATTATGGATTTTGATTCGTTTGCAGTGATACCGGGGCCTTCCATAACCAATAACCAATAACACCCATTTGAGTAGTAAACAACGGATATTAACATAATTCAAATGGTTATGATCACAAGACTACACCCACGCATGTATACTGAGTGAGCATGATAAAAAAGTGGTGGCGGGCTATGTACGCATGCAATGGGTAGAGTCGTTGCAGAAATCCAAAATACGTAAGGTCACCTTTGTCTATGTCCCTGGACACGCGGGAGTACGGGGAAATGAAAGAGCAGACAGGTTGGCTAGCTGCGCTGTCGTTGAGGACGGGCAACCAATGGATCGGGCGGACATCATCAATGCCCTCCGAGATGTGGGAAGAGCGCAGGACTTCGATAAACACAGATCCACGTCACTTCTTCGGCTGATGGAAATAGGAGTTAAGATGGGCACAGTCAGAAATGAGAAACTTAGTGGCCGTATAAGAAGACTTATCAACCAACATAGAACTGGTGTCGTCAGTCGCTGGACACTGAGGGAATTGCTGAGGAGGGGATCAGAGCACCTATGGACATGTTCGGAGTGCAATGATGATGACCCGCAAATAACTAAATAACTCAATATTAACATAATTCAAGTTTACGCAGCAACAAGTAGCAATGATGAAAAGAGATTGACACCATTTACAACCAGCTAAAGATGGCCATGGAACAGTGTAAATCCCGTCAAAGAATTGTATTATGTTAGGAGTTTTCAATGTAAATGTAGGAACAGCTAAAGTGCAAAATATGACTGGAGAACATGGCCTTGGAGATACAAATGAAATTAATAGATTTGGAAAAGACTCATATATGATTATAGATAAACACTCACAACATGCAACACCCTAGAAGACTATGGAGATTGTAAAGATCACACAATCTGCTGATATTGTTGTTCTAGCGTTTTGTTATCATGGCGAGGCGCTGTGCCAAGGAGTACGGGTTCGATCCTACTTCGGACCATCTATTGCACTCTATTTTTTTCTGCTGTTGATTATTTGCTATTTTTTCCCGAGTGTTGTAAATATTCCTCTTCCCTTGAAAAAATATTCGCTGATCTATCGCTTCGAAAGTTTCCCTAGATATCAATATTTATTTATTATTTATATAAAGATTAGACAACAAGGTGCACAGGTATATTGTATACTGGCACAAAGGAGACCCAGGAATTGGATAACATCTGTTAAAACAAGACCAGTGGCAGATTGCAATAGTGACCAAGGAGAACTAGTTGAAAAAATGAGAACAAAATTGAAAAAATAAATATCCAGGGAATATGAAATTACATCTAGATATGTCTAGATTAGATAAACATATGAGTGATAAGCACACCATGATAACACAAAATAGATATAATGCTATTTTTAAAAATACAGAGCATTGACGAGCAGTGGTAAATGTTGAAACAATCAAATCAACAAACATCAAATGAAGTAATACCAGTGACTGAAAAGAATCAACAAGAAGAAATAGATGACAGAAGAAATATTAGAACTAATTGACAAATGACGACAACATAAAGAAGAAGTGGCATACAAAAGACTGCAGCAAGAGAGCGAAAACAAATGCAGAGAAGCAAAGGAAGGATGGTTAAAGCAGAAATGTGAACAAATGATGATTGGCAAGTACCAAGCCAATAAGTTGACATATGCCACAAGGAAGACAAAAAATAATGGTGTAATGCTTGTAAAGAACATTGCAACAACACACGTTGACTATCCAAGACGTACAAGACAAGCCAGAGCAAGAATCCACAAGCTACCTCAACACCGGAGAGGAGGGGAGACAACACCCCCCCCCCCAAATCTAGTACAAAGAATGACGACACTACCACTAGTCCTGTCTGTTTTGTTTTAAAACTCAGAGATCTCTAGATTTATATGCCAAATTTAATCATCAACATCATTATCATCGAATGCCATCTCCGCATGGAAGGTTGGCTACCATGGAGCGCCATTCTGCTCTGTCTCTTGCTTTGATGGTGTAGGTTGTCCTTTCCTCCGACATAAGTTCGAATTCCTCTCCATGGCTTCATCTGAACTCGTGCGTGATGAGGCTCCAATCTCTTTCATGGTGGTCAGCCACATTCGTCTTTCGTGTCCTGAACATGCCTTTTGTGTACCACACACTTTGCTGTTTTCGTTTTCTGGGCCGTTGATCATTGCTGACTCTTCCACCCCATCCACCGTCACAGACTTTGTACAATTCGGAAAGGACATTTTCGTCTGCCTGGCGCGACAATGAAAAAATATGACATATCAACGGAAGGTCAATCTCGAATGAAAAGAAGATAAATACCCACTTAACAACGAGAATTTCCACCATCCACCAGCCTGCCAGAAGTTACAAAAACCGCATGAGCAGAACATTAAATCCAATAAGCACACCGCGTATTTCGAAACAACACACGCTGTAACGGAAAACACTATGCATACACAGACACCAGATTTATATGACAGATTTAATCACGTTTTTGTATTCTGTTAATATTTCCATTCATGTAATCCATTTCAATGATTTTATTTTTCAGATCCCTCTGATGCTTATCGTGTCACTTGCTGTGGTTGGCTACAGTGAAGGAGGTATTTGCTTACTTTTGAATTATAAACATAATTAATTAATTTCTTACGTGTGGCGGCGTGGCGTAATACCGCATCACATTTAAGATTTGTGGTTGGTTACTAACAATTGTTTCCGTTCGAAATCACACATAAGAACACTTGAATTTCTTTTTACTACGGGCAATGCCATTCAAATATAAAGTAAATTTGACTCCCATAGCAAAAAATGCGTCGTGTTACCAGCACAGTCATGCACCAGACTCGACAACCATTTAAATGGTTGGGCCACCCGATCAAAATGAATCCTCACTAATCACCATCAAGGGTGTTCTTCTCGAGAATGCATGGAAAAAGACCAAGAGGAAGACCTAGAATATGGATAAATGCAGTAATAGAGACATGTAACAACAAAGGAAAACAACTAATTCAGACAGTTCGAGCAGCTCAAGAACGACAAATGATATAACCACGACACCTCTTCGGTATCAGTGAAAAGAGAAAAGAAGTGTGACAATTGTGGTCACCAACACCATTTCTCCCCTTAAGGTGTAGAGGGAGCCATTATTTCACTTTATTTCTACTTATCAGGGAAGCCACATGCTGCTGCTGCAGGCCTTAATTCAGTGGTTCTCAACCTTAGAGTAGCAACCCTCAGTGGGTAGAGACTTATTTTCTTTGAGTTCGTTCAGAAATGTTAAACTTCAATTACTTTTTTTGTAATATTGAAATCTACATCACAAAAATTATCCAAACTTATGTTTGTTTGTTTTGGCTCATACATTTTCCTCTCGAACAGAAGACAGCTCATGACGCGAGAGTCTTAACTGTCCGCAACTGACGAGATACCCTGGGTAATATTTAAAATATGAATAATTTTTTTAACTGGTAGGAATTTGGTTTTCCATTTTAGAATGTTCGCCCAGGCAGCAGCATCCGGCCTGCTCTGTTCAAATTGTAAATGCCAAGTGTTCTTTAATGTAAAAAAAAAAACTACTTGAGTGAGAGACCTGGAAAAAAAAACTGGCCGTTCTAATTGTGATCCAAACCTGGTACCATGAGGTTGCTAGGCAGCAGCGTACATGAACTAGGTTTAAGACATTCCGGGAATAAGAAACTTGCGGAAGAAGAAATATAGTAATTTAAGATATACGTTTCCCCAACGTGTTATTAAGTTTATGAGGTATATTGTTGTCATATTTACCATGACAGACGATATATTTTTAGGGGATGTGGTCGATATTTCGTCATGGAAATCTCTCTAAAAGCCATTTTTAGAGGCTTGGTCAATTCCGCAATCCTTGTCTAACCAAAAGGTTGATAAGAAGAGTACGATATGTACCTAAACACAATCGTATAAATAAATATAACAAAGGTCAAGTGTATTGAAAAACATGTATTTATTCATTCCAGAAAGCAGTTCTAATGGACTTAATATTGCGGTACATGGAGATTGCAACAGCGGAAACTGGTTGAACGAAGGTGAGTGAGCAGAAATCAAATATGCACACCACTTTTCAGAAAGAAATATGACTGCTAAAATATACCTTTAAATCTTTCTGATATTTTGCAATTGTTATATCAATTTTTTTTTTAATGTAAAGAGGCCCGTCACGCCAAGTGGCGTATAGGGAATTTGGTGTTAGTGACCATGACTTTTATAGACCTTAACGATATGATTTTTGGAGTATTGTGATCGGAATTACGCCTTTGCACTTTACTTTCCCAGAAAAAAAAAATCTTAAACCCTTACAAGGCTGGGTGAACCTGAAAGTCGCCTGTAAGGATCCAAACCAGCCTCTTGTCCTTTGTAGTTTAGTTCACTAACCACTGAGCTATCGCGACTCCCAAATGTTATGTACCATTGTAAATATATTGCTTAAAGTTTGCTTCATTTAAAAAAAATACGCCCAAAAATCTGAACCTACTTTCCTGTTTGATAACAACTACACCATATGTAATTCGGACACAGATTCTACATCAGTTGATGCAACTCTCAATCAATCTTTGCCGTTCTCCTGGTTTAGGGTTTATGTGAATGACTTAACAAATCCGAACAGTTTCACGGTAAAACTAAATGGTTCTGCCTCATGTAACAATGAATCAAGGTTTGTAGTTAGTTCGCACAAGATTGATGTCTTTTGCTCTGGGGCTGGTCTGATCAACAAGTTACGGATTGAAGGGGTGATAGTTACAAATATCTGCTCCATCTACATTGGCGGGGTCGGAATGTGGCTCTCAAACAAAATACAAACCAGACCGACACATTTAATGCTTGCTATACAGTAGACGGATGTGGACCAGAGGCCGCAGTTAATTGCAAAACAAAGACCAATCTCTATGACAATGACTGCACACACACACAATTGAGAAGTGGAACCAATTCTGTTTACTGGTATCTGAACTTTGCCAAGCCCCAGAAGACTCACACCATTCGAATCTATCATCGAGCTAGCACTATGATTCGGGTAAAGAATGCCACTCTAAAGGCTTTCTCTGACAGTGGCGGTGTAGTGTTCCAGTATAATGATATGTCATACCCAAACATTTCTATGAACACTATTGTAGTCACCACACAAGCGACAATGGCACACATTAAGATTGAGTTCTCACCGACCATTTCGCAGGCCGACAGTGCACTGACGGTGTGTGAGGTGCAAACATTTACAGACACCTATTGTCTGGACAGGCATTCTTGGTCTTTTTGTGCAGTATGTAGTGGGCGCTGCAAAGGCTACAACGTCATCATCGGTACGTGTCACGGAAACTGTTTACATGGGATCTATGGACACGACTGCTCCAGGACTTGTCTCAGTGTCTGCCCTTTATGTGAGGAAAAATCCGGAAAATGCCTACAATGTAAAAATCATGGCTACACCTGTAATGACACTTGTCCCGATGGTAATTTTGGGCTACAGTGCAAACATACGTGTTCTGATGGCTGTGACATCATTTATGACCCGGAAAGTACAGACTGTACGTGCAAGGAAACGTACTGCGGATCAGACTGCACTCTCAAATGTCCGGATAACTGTTTCAACGACACCTGTGAACAGTCAACCGGGAACTGTACATGCAAGGGAACGTTCTACGGGTCAGACTGCACTCTCAAATCTCCGGACAACTGTTTGAACGAAACCTGTGAACAGTTAATCGGGGCTTGCGTCTCGTATGTCGATGATTCCAACGTTAAGAAGAGTCTGCCGACTACAACAAACCCAAAATATGGATACTTTAATGTGTTTCTGTGCTGGACATGGTTCATGTCTTGGTGTTTTTCCGTGGAGCCATGGCTCATATCTTGATGTGTTTCTGTGCTAGCCATGGCTCATATCTTGATGTGTTTCTGTGCTAGCCATGGCTCATATCTTGATGTGTTTCTGTGCTAGCCATGGCTCATATCTTGATGTGTTTCTGTGCTAGCCATGGCTCATATCTTAGCTTGTGTGTGTGTGTGCTGGTCATGGCTCATATCTTGGTGTGTGTCATGTTAATCATGTCTCATATCTTTATGTGTGTATGTGTTTAGTCCTATCTCATATCTTAGTGTGTACCAGTGTTAGTCATGTGTCATACCGTTGTGTGTGCATGTCTGGGTTAGTGATATCTGATATATTTGTGTGCATGTTTATGTTAGTCATATTTCATATCTTTGTGTGCATGTCTATGTTAGGCATGTGTCATATCTTTGTGTGTGCATGTCAATGTCAGTCATATCTCATATCTTTATGTGCATATTTATGTTAGTCATGTGTCATATATCTTTATGTGTGTCAGTGTTAGTCATGCCTCGTATCGCTGTGTGCATGTATGTGTTGGTCACATCTCATATCTTTGTGTGTGCATGTCTGTGTTAGTCACATCTAGTGACTCGGGCAGATGGTGCTCGTAAACCTGGGAGGGTCGACCATCTAAGGGCAGAATCCCCCTACAGAAAAGATCATCTGCTGCCTTGCAGGAAGATTGGGGACAATCAAAGGCTAAGAAATGCAAACCTGAATAAAATGCTGGCTAAAATCGGATGCACTGGGCCACTGGCGCAGAACACAGTGCAACGTTTTAACGGATGTACAATCAGAGTGGATCTGGCAGATTCTAATTGTGATGTTCTGTCTGTGGGGGCGATCAACACGCTTAACCTGACAGCTGACTTCATGTGAGAGTCTGGAATCCTACTCTGATTGAGTCCTGATCGCAGAGAGAGAGAGAGAGAGAGAGAGAGAGATTTAAAATAAATTGCTATAGATTTGCCTCACTTTTGCTTTGACTGCAAGAAATTTGAGGTCAAGGCAGTGCAGTAGCTTGACTGGAGGCACAGACTTATATCCACATATGCCTTCTGATCGATTCTATCAGACGGGCAGTTTTGAATGTGTCTTTCTGCAAAGGGACGAGTGATCTAATGAATATTATTGCTAAAAGTATTAGAATTTACGTTTTATAAATTGTACCTCGGATTTCACTTGTTTTTGTATGTTTTTATCATGTTATGATGACTTCCAATGGAAAAAGGGTTAACCCCTGTAACAGTACTGAATGGGGGTACAATTGGGTAGGTGCGTTAGGGGTAGTCGTATACAGGTACAGTAGACTACTATCTATTTCCGGACTTCACAAGCGAGCACGTGTTTGACACATCAACAACTTCCGGTCGTGAGCCCAAACTTGGAAGTAGACAGAGTGAAGTAGATGTTTGATGCTTTAGCAAATTTCGGTCAATTTTATGTTTTTATAGGCTAGACTTAGCAGCTTAACAGGTGGCTTTGAGACGTTGGTAACTTATGCCAAGGGTACTACCACTGCGTCTGGTTCAGTGAAAATAGTATTATTGAAAAATAGGTGACACCCTAACGACTTACGTTCAGACAGGAGAGAAGACACACAGACCATGGAGGCATTCTGTAGTCATAGGAAGGTCCCCACGAGAGACAAGTTAGTCAGAGATAAGAAGCCATAGAAGATCTGTTAAAGAACGTGTTTCGGAGATATTCAGCTAGTAGCAGCGAACCAGAGATTGGCAGTCAGAGTTAGAGATGTAAGATATCGTGATAGCATGTTATACAGCCAGCCTGAAGCATTTTAGGAGCCGCGATAGCTCAGTGGTAAATGAATTGGACTACTAAGGGGATTGATCCTGATCGACGATTTCCAGGTTCACCCAGCCTTAAATAGACACCAGATTATTTTCTAGAAAAGTAAAGTAGCATGGCTTATACCGACAACGCTACCCCAGAAATGATGTGCTGACGGTCTGTAAAAATTATGGTCGCTAACACCATATTCCCTGTACGCCACTTGGCATGGCTCTTTACTTTACTTTACTTTACTTTACTTTATTTATTTTACTTTACTTTACTTCACATTACTTTATTTTACTTTACTTTATTTTACTTTACTTTACTTTATTTTACTTTACTTTATTTTATTTTACTTAACTTTATGTTACTTTACTTTACTTTACTTTACTTTACTTTATTTTACTTTACTTTACTTTACTTTACTTTACTTTATTTTACTTTTTTGTATGAAGTATTTTGACAAAGCGCTCACCGCATGTCATCTCCTGAAATTGCAGGAGGTGTCAGTTATTCAAGAATATATATTCCTGTTCTGCAGAAGATAGAAATCATGACTCATATGAGTACACTGAGTATCCGACCCTCATGAGAGGATATTGGTGTTTGTCAGTTTGATTAAGAACCCAGAATTCAGAATACTCAACATGTTATGATGACCTAAAATCATCGTCTACATCATCATACTCAACTACCACGCAAGATTACATTATACTGGCACATAAGATAACAAACAGCTTGTGCCTCTATACATGATGATGGTTTATAACATATAATAACAATAACTATAACAGATATAAACATATTAAGCGCAAAGACCAGGATAACCCACACAATTTTACAGCTCAATTTCTCTATGGATTATTTAAAAGACTTCAAAAGCCGAGAAAAGTAAGTTTACTAAATTTCCGTAGGAAATATTAACTTTTCATGATTATATTTCGTTGTTTTGCGTTTGAGATCGTTGTCAAATTTTCAACTGTAATTCTCTTTCTTCACATTTTAAATACCCTTGTTTATTTTTTATATATGATACTATATGATTTAGCTAAACATACAGATTTAAAAGAATGTGTACATTGGTGGCACGGGTTTCACAAACCAAATAAAACAAAGTCCAATAATTCGGTTCAAGCCAGCAAAAATAATTGCGAATAAAAAGCTAAGATAGAATTAATTTCTAGTTAGGTCGACTATATAATCACTTAGCTTCTCTTTGCAAACTTGAACCTTGCACAACGGCCTCATTTACCACAACAGGCCGTTACTGAGGTTGTTGAAGAGAGAATTACAACCCGGAACACATTTCAAGAATATGATCAGCTGTTGTACATAAGATGGGGCTACCCCTGTAAGTCATCACCAGACACTTCCCTTTGCTCACAGTTTTGATCACTTTCATGTTGATGCAGAACATTCTCAACACAGTGCACGAAATCTGTGGAACCATCATTTATGCCCAGGATAATATATAAAAATATGGGTAATTATTACGAAAACTGATAGGAATTTGGTTTTCCATTTTTCAAATATTGTCCCATCCGGCGGCATGCGGGGTGTTCTTTTCAACTATTGACTGCCAAGAGTTTCTTAACGTAAAACACTATAAGAATGAGAGACCTGTTAGTTATCCTCCGAGTTTGATATGGCTAGCTCTTCATTTATCTGGAGATAGAGCGTTGATAGAAAGATAAATGGCCGTTCTAAGTGTGATTCAAAACTGATACCACGTGGTATCTAGGGAGCAGCGCACATAAACAAGGTTTGAGATATTCCAGGAATAAACAACTGCCGGAAGAAGAAATCAAGTAAATAAAGGCAAACGTTTTCTCAACGCCTTACTAGGTGTATAGAGCCGCGATAGCTCAGTGGTTAGTGAACTGGACTATAAAGAACAAGAGGTATGGTTCGATCCCAACCAACGGCTTCCGGGTTCACCCAGCCTTACATGGGTACCGGATTTTTTTTTCTGGGAAAGGAAAGCGGCACAGGCGTAATACCGACCACATCACCCACTAAAATCATGTACTGAAGGTCTGTAAAATGTATGGTCACTAACACCATATTCCCTGTACGCCACTTGGCGTGACGTGGCTCTGAACCTTTGCTTTACTTTACTTACTAGGTTTATGTTGAATTTTGTGTTAGTTGTAATATTTTTTCCATGACGAACGGCATATTTTTGTGGGTGATATGGTCAATATTACGCAAGGCCGACCTTACTTTCAAGAGGAATCTCTAGAACAAATTTTTAGACGCTTGGAGAGTCCCGGGAGCCTTCTCTTGCCATAATGTCGCTAAGAAGACTGAGTTATGTGGCTAAACACAATCGTATAAATAAGTATAACACAAAGTCAAGTGTGTAGATAAACGTTTATCCATTTCTTTATTTCAGGAAGCGGTTCTAATAGACTTGATATTGTGGTACACGGAGGTTGCAGCAGGGAAGGCTTGTCGAACGATTGGGGTAGTGAGTAGACACAAAATACACACTTTCCACACCACTTTATACACACAAAATATTACTATAAAACTTTAGTTCTATGTCATTCTTATATTTTGCAAATGGTATGTACCATTGTATATATTGCCTAAAGTTTGCTTCATTTTAAACAAATTGCTAATGTTTTGCTTCACTAAAATAGATTGGTTTAGTTTTGTCGTATTTGAAATAAATTGCTATTTTTTTTTTAAGTTTAACCTCAAACATTTCATCGTTTGCTTTGGCTATAAGAAACCTGAGGTCAAGGTTGTTCATTAGCTGGACTGGAGGCACAGGCATGCATCACCAAATGCCAACTCAGCGATTCTGCCAGACAGGAAGTGATGAATGCGCCATTATGCAATGGGCATGTGATCTAATGAATATTATTGCTAAAAGTGTGACCATTGACAATGTATTTCTACATTTTCACTAATTTAAATATTTTTCTTGTCAAAAATGACATTTTCTAACTTTTTCTTTCACTTACTGTTTCCTTTGTAAGCAATACAATTATACGCGTTAATCCCATATTGATATTTACTTTTTATCTTGTGATTAATAGATTTCATTGGCATGTTTATGATGTTGCAGTCCCCAGTACTACATGTCGAACAGGATGGACGTATTTTGAAGGTTCCTGCTATGTGTTTTCTACCACTCCCAGGAACTGGAGGGATGCCGCGGTGTGTGATTTGTTTCATTACATTACTTTGTTTGTGATAAAACATAGTTTTAAAAAATAAATTAACCCCATATATGTTATAATGAATTCTTGTTTAACTCTTTGAGCAGGTAAAATAAAACTCAGTATTTCATAATCATCATCATCATCATCATCGAGTGCCATCTCCGCAGCGAAGATTGCCTACCATGGAGCGCCATTCTGCTCTGTCTCTTGCTTTGATGTTGCAGGTTGTCATAGGCTGGTTTGTCCATCTTTTGATGTTACTCGTCCATGTTAGTCTTGTTCTGCCTCTGCCTCTTTTACCTTGTATTTTCACCTCCAGGATTACTTTTAGTTGGCTGTTGTGTCTTTAACTTGACCCAAAAATCGCATTTGTCTTATTCTAATTGTATTTAGTAGTTCTCTTTTCATTTTTAGTTGTTTTAAGACTTCATCGTTTGTTTTCTTTTCCTTCCATCCAATTCTACCTATTCTTCTATATATCCACATTTCAAAGGCTTCAATTCTCTGTTCTGTTTTCTTATCTAATGTCCATGTTTCTACACCATATAGGAATTTTGAGAAGACAGAACATTTTACTATTCCTAGTTTTAGCCCTGGTGTTATTTGTTTTGATGTTAGTATGTTAGTATGTTCTTCATGACATTATTTTACTTTTTTACTTACGAAATTACTTTTTACCAAACTAATTATTTGTAAATTGAAAAGAGTAGACTTTAAGCTGTTCGGGTCATATATATCACAAAGAAAAGTAATATTCATACCTTTTCATAAGCGGTAGTAGGAATATCGTGTTGGTAGTGTCCATATTGTCCAATGACAACTGCATATTTTATGGATGATGTGGTCAGTGTCACGCCAGGCCGACCTAGTTTCACAGACATTTCTGTTACTGTTTAAAGTTGTGGGAACCTGGCAGTCATCGATCAGGATCTAGCCTAGACTCATGACCTTGGTAGCCCAGTTCTCAAGCCACTGAACTAACTCCGGTATTTCCACCACGCCCCACAATAAATAATCACTTTTTTGAACTAACATGGCAGTCCTAGCTGTTGATGCCGAAGTTGTGCGCTGATTAAGGGTTTGTCCACACGAGATTAAAATACTTCTAGCCATTGTTCGAATATGCTTGCTTGCTTACGATCGCCAGAGGACTATAGTATTCTAGAGTATTCTAGTAGACTAGTATTCTAGTATTGAATTCCTCTTCATCATCCGCCCTTAAAAGGACGAGAGTGGGCGTGTCTGCGGTGTGTTGTGGTTTGCAGTATAACCGTGATATTTGCTCCTTTCGGCCCAACACATCCGACTTCAGCACGAAAGTTTTGAGTACCGGGTTGTCTTCCCTCTTCGATCAAATACTGGCTTGGCCAGACTAGACAGGTTAGTCTGTTACTAGAGACGCCGCGGAGAGGTAGAGCAGGGTCTGGATGGTTCTGGTTCACAGATCCTGACGCAAGCCATCAACTGTGGGTCGCTGACAACTTCCGGCTCTGGTGCTGTGAGGCGCAACTTCGAATATAGTGACGATGATCGTAGGAGAACTCATTTTATCTCAGAGATAGGTTTCTTTGATTGAACACAATTATACGACTTTAAAATATAAATATATCTAATGTGAAATTCAGAGTCCTTTATAAATTGAGTTTCTTATTAAAACCTTTTACAGCATCATCATCATCATCATCATCATTATGTGCAATACCGTTTGGCGAAGGCGATCATGTCCTTCCACAATCTTCTATCCACAGTGCATCGTATCAGTTCTGTTGTTGACTGTTTCCAATGGTTTGCAGATGGGCCCAAGGGTTTCGATATTGGGATTTGGGAAAGTATTAGGTCGCCAGAAGTTAGTTCAGTTTTTTTGTGTGCATGGGGTAGATAAGGAGCCTTATATATTTCTCCGCTTGTTGCAATAATTTAGTGACCCGTCTGTCATCAAAGGGTTGTAAACCTGCTACTGTTTCTAGAGTCTTGATAGGTGTAGATTGCATAGCACCTGTGATGATACTGGCAGCTTGGTTCTGTGTTCTGTTAATTTTGCTCAGGTGTGATTTGGAAGCCATAGGCCATGCTGTGGCTCCATACTCTAGAACTGGCCTGACTCATCCAACGTATAGTCTTTTCTAAATATTGCTGTCTGCTCCCCAGTCCGTTCCTGCCAACTTTTTCATAATATTAGTTCGTTTTCTGGCTTTTTTCCTTGCTCTATCTGATTTTTCCAAGTCATTATGCGATTCATGGTGATGCCAAGATATGTTGGGTTTTGGTCAATAGGGAGTGTATAGTCTTTTATCTTCAAGTTTGCAGATAGTGTGTTTCTTGATAGGCTGAAAATTGTATATGTAATTTTTTTGTTCGTTGATTGGTAAGAACCAGGCGTTCGTCCACTTTTCAAGTTCACCTAGGGCGTCTTACATCCTGGGTCCAGCCACCGACATACTTTCCTCGCGAGCCCATAACGCCAGATCATCTGCGTATATTGCTGAGTGTATTCTGGGCGGAATGTCCATTACGATGTCATTTATGAAAATTAAAAAGAGTGTTGGGGACACGACTCCGCCTTGTGGGACACCTTGTTCGATAGAGACCTTCTTACTTAGTTGACCTTGAACTTGTACTCTGGCCGTTCTATCCTGAAGGTATTGAGAGACCCAATTGAGTAAACGACCCTAGATGCCAAGTCTAATAAGCTTGTTCTTTAAACCCTCTCACCAAACCCTATTAAAAGCCTTCTTCTTGTCGACCCACACTGCCAGTGTGTCTTTTCTTGCAGAGCATCCTCTATTTCCTGTGCAATGTAGGTGACCAGGTCTTCAGTTGATCTATGCTGACGAAGCCACTTTGTTGTAGTACCCATTTAAGGCTGGGTGAACCCCGGAAGCCGTCGGTTGAGATCGAACCCTACCTCTTGTCCTTTGTAGTCCAGTTCACTAACGACTGAGCTATCGCGACTCCATATATGTTTATGTTTATAAGATAATTTTGCATAAATAAGAAATAATATGCGAAATTTTAGGTGACGAAAACTTCATGATAGTCTCCCTGTTTTCTTTCAGGATGATTGCAATGTACACGGTTCTCACCTTGTAGAAGTGAACAGCGCTAGTGAGAATGCTTGGATTGTGTCCCAAGCTCAGACACAGAAACGTAGGTATCAACATCGTTTTATTTAAGTACGACATTTATTTCTATTTTTTCTTTATCGCTTCTTTTACAATCGCCAATATAATGTTCATGGTAGAAGCTAGAGTCAACTCCATAAAATGGCAAAAAAAAAAAACGAGTGTTTTAACATTGTCTGCTATGATGACACCAACGTTTCGACCGTCAACACTCTATTATTAACCACATTATCATCATCATCATTATCAAGCACTATGTCTGCTGGAGTAGGTGATCATGTCTCTCCACAACTTTCGATCTTGTCAATTATTTATCATTTCTATTGTTGGCCTTCTGCCAAGCCATTCTCTTAAACTGTTTGATATCTTTTCTCTTTGCTTCCCACTATCGCTTCGTCGATCAACTTTTCCATTTGTTACAAAATATTCCTGCAGTTTCCTTCTCATTGCATGGCCAGAAATGATGATTATTTATTCCTAATTTTGGAAATAGCTATCTTTTTTCTTTGGTCTCTTGCAGAACATTGTCAATACACTTCTTAGCAGTCCATGGTATTCTAAACATTCCCACCCCACAGGTGAGATCACCAAGTCAATAGCTACTGGAAAATATCAGGACGAGATCACCAAGTCAATAGCTACTGGAAAATATCAGGACGAGATCACCAAGTCAATAGCTACTGGAAAATATCAGGACGAGATCACCAAGTCAATAGCTACTGGAAAATATCAGGACAAGATCACCAAGTCAATAGCTACTGGAAAATATCAGGACGAGATCACCAAGTCAATAGCTACTGGAAAATATCAGGACGAGATCACCAAGTCGATAGCTACTGGAAAATATCATGACGAGATCACCAAGACAATCTATCTATCTATTGACCTTTCGAGCCGTAACCGGCCCATAGGGCGTAGACCAAGATACACCTTCTCCTATATGAATTTTTGTTCTAGCAGTTTTCTTTTAAAGATATTTTATCAAATCTCGCCATCTGTCTCTGTTCTGTGCAAGCAGTTCTATCTCTACGTTTCATTAACAACATCGTTTTTACGATAGCGGCTTGTTAAACCTCTGATCAACGGTTCTATACCAAGCCGGAGAAAAATAATTCCTCCATTTTGGAAACAACCGGAAACGACCGGAAGTCGATAGCTACTGGAAAATATCAGGACGAGATCACCAAGTCGATAGCTACTGGAAAATATCAGGACGAGATCACCAAGTCGATAGCTACTGGAAAATATCAGGACGAGATCACCAAGTCGATAGCTACTGGAAAATATCAGGACGAGATCACCAAGTCAATAGCTACTGGAAAATATCAGGACGAGATCACCAAGTCAATAGCTACTGTAACATTCTCAAACAACTTTAAAGCAGAAACCGAGGCTAGCGATTTTTTTTCCCGCTGGGAGCAGTGTGAATTGTACTCGTGGTTGGAAATTTAAAAAAAAAAAATTACCCCCACGGTCGACCCAGCCGTTGGCAGAAATGGGTACCAGGGTATTATCCTGGGAAGGTGAGGAATGTTGCTTCGCATCTGAGTTTCGATGCTTGAGGCTATACTATACAGAAATATCCGAACATTTCTGGATAGGCGGCCGAGCACATATGGGTGTAAACTCGCGTGCTAAGACGCCGGTTCATGTCTCGTACTTTACCTTTACCTTTACCGAGGCTATCAGAGATGTTGCAACACTGGCTACTCAACACAAAAATAACATGCACAATAAATTAGTGATTATGACTGATGCACTGTCAGTACTATCAGCTAAAAAAGTCCCCAAAACAATGAACTAGATGACTTGAGAACAACCCTGGACCAACTATGCAATAACCTCCAGAGAGCAGTCAATGCAGTGGATACCATCACATTGTAATATACACGGGAACGAACGCGCAGACAAATGAGCTAAAGAGGGAGGGAGATTACCGCAAGAGAACCATACGCTCAGTTATGATGAAGCCAAATCCATCCTCAAGGGTCAGTTCCATGAAAAATGGACTCATACATACTTTAACACGTTCTTCTTCTACCTTTCAGCTCCCTGTGGAGCATAGGTCTTCAACAAACACTTTCCAAATCGTTCTGTTTCTTACCATTCTTTTAAGATCATTCCATGTCTTCCCCATCATCTTCATCTCTGCTTCTGTCTTTCTTCTCTAAGAATTTCTTTGTCTTCATCTTTGTCTTTTTCACTGGGGATTCCAAAAAAGGGCCTGTTGTGTAAAACTCTCAGTTGGCTTCCGCAGTGTGTGTCCTATCCGGCGCCATCGTCTTCGCTGTATCTCTTAATCCACTGGTATTTGACTGGTACATTTCCATAATTCTATGTTAGTGATTTTACCCGGCCATTTCATTCCTTTTATTCTGCGTAAGCATCCATTAATGATTGTATGTGTCTTCATGTATGTCAATTTTGTTGTTCTCCATGTTTCACAACTATATAATAGGATTGACTTAACATTGGAGTTGTAAATTTTTATTTGTGTATTTAACCTAATTTCTTTTTGGACTTCCATATGCTTCCCAGTGCAACAAAAGCTCCTCTTGCTTTTTATAATCTTATTTTGGTATCATTTTCTGGTCATACTTTAATGCGTTATTACTGTATTAACTAATTCTTGTTCGCCTCATCATTAACGCTGTAAATTACTTGACTTTTCGCAGTTGGTTCACTGTGGCTTGGAAGTAATGATTATTTATATGAGGGAGTCTGGGAATGGGCAAACAGCGGAGACAAGTTCACGTTTGCCAACTGGGCTGCAGGCCAACCTGATAATACTGGCAGTGAGTATCTACATGACCTAGATGATTATATCTGCTATACTGGAAGAATTAAATTGTGTTTATACGTTATTCAAGAAATAAATATTGTTTTAATATAGTTAAAGTCGAGTGCCTAGATCTTCCGGAGAAGAACGATAATATAACGTTCTACCGTGTTTAGGTTAAAAACGTGAAATAATAATTATCATCATCATGTGCCCTACCGGTTGGCGTAGGCGATCATGTCCTTCCACAATCTTCTATCTACAGCGCATCATATCAATTATGTTGACCATTTTCCATGCCATGACACCAAGCTATCCAGTATTTTCTCTATTTGTCGTCCACGATCTCTGTTTCCTTTTATTTTGCTAGTTCTAACCAAATATTCAAACTTTCCTCTTCTCACGATGTGCCCAAAAAATGTTGATTGTTTCTTTCTTATGTTTTTTTTAATGGCATTCCCTTTTTGTGTTGGCCTCTTTGAGAACTTCTTCATAGGTTTTTTAGCTGTCCAGTGAACTTTCAACATTCTTCTGAGAAATCCCATCTTTGTGGCCTCTAATCGTCTTTTCATGTGTTTGTCTACTGTCCATGATTCGCTTCCATACGTCAGAATTGGTTCTATATAGCACCGATGAACTTTATTGAATACTTATCGGCCAAGAATTAAGAACAGATAACGCCGCTGAAGGTGTAACATTTTTGTAACGTATTTCCTGTCATCTTTGACACTAAATTATTCCAATTTTAGAATTGACCAGCGTGTCCGTGTTTGTTTATGAGATCTCGACAATAGGATATCTATCTATTTATTGTCCTTTAGAGCCAAGGACAGCGTGTAGGGCAGAAACTCTAGACTTTGCATGTCCGACAAATTTTACTGTCAAGTATCAGACTTTGCACAGCACTCGCATTGTACGTCGCCACACGTCCTTGTACTGGACAAGCCTCTGAACCTCCACAAGGGAGCAGATGCCTGTTGTTCCTACTTCTCGCGTGAGTGTTTTCTTAATGCTACAGTTTTGAGGCCAAACACAAAATTGATTGTGAAGTCTGGACTAGATTTCGTCATTTATTTCTAAAAATCGAGATTTCTTGCAATAACGGTGGATGTTTCACGAGCATGGCTTGTTAGGCCACAGATCAACCGTCCAGAGCAAGATGAAAGAACACAACCCTCAATCGTGGATCGAACTATTCTACTGTAAGGTACATCACTCTAGTGGGTCATGAAACATGTTCATGAACAGTGGAATCTAGATTTAGAGTACACTTGGGATAAACATCACACGCTCGTCTTTCCATTTATGATGTCAAAAGGTACATAGGTCACTGCTTGCTTTGTTTGTCTATAGTGAAAGAAAAGAAGTACCAGACAACACAAATCACAACAATATAACTAAAACAAATAGCTTTTTTTTCGATGAGCATCGAAAATTTGAGACCGACTTTATTAAAAAAGAGACTGGAATAGTAAATCTAGAAGCCTGTCTTGATAAATTGAGGCTGGCTAAGTTAACATTGAGGCCGGTTTCGTTAAAATGGAACAAGATTTCCTAGCATTTGAGCTGGTTTGTTATTTCGACGAACTGGCTTTTAGATTCACCAAGTCTTAAATGAGTAGCGGGATAGTTTTCATTGAAAAGAGAGACGGCTTATAGTAACTTTACCACATTATGTTACTTACGTCTATCTATCTATCTATTGTCCTTTCGAGCCGAAGACGGCACATAGGGCAGAACCACAATCTCGAAAACAGAAAACTTGCGTGCCAAAATGGCACATATTGCAGAGATCACTGCTCTAAAATCTATGACGCTGTTTCCATAACAATACTTTTTTTACAATGCCAGCTTGCCAAGACATCGACTAACCTCCTTAGTCGCCTCTTACGACATGAATGTACTTTACTTACGTAGATAGTCATAAATATAGTGGCTCTGGCACTACTCGAGACATGACGAGTTTACATTTGTTATGTTCTTTCATTTTCTTTCCATTCCTCTCCATTCGTTTCTCTTCCTTTTCTGTTTCTTTTCTTTTCTTTTTTCACATTTCGTTCCTTTTCTTTTTTATCTGTTCCTTTTCTATGCTTTCCATTCATTTCCTGCTGTAATAGTATTGTATACGCCCCTGTAATGGAATACGCTCCTGCATAGTTGACATCACCTAACACTGGGGGTAGTGCCAGGATTGGGGTTAAGAAACAAAGGGGAATCATTCATACAGTTTCTTGGTTACTCGCGTGAACTGGAGGTTTGAGAATTGTGATCCGCTGGCCTCGGTATCCACCATAACCAAAGTATAACCAGTGTAGGGTCCGCGATCAAGAAAGAAGTGGAGAACCGCTGGAACAAAAGTGTCATAGGCACGCGTTACGTTCAATACGCTGTTCAAGCTCAGAGTCAATCGGCGAGTCTAACAATGTAGTTTGAGGCCTCAAAGGGTTAGTCATGAGTTTTGAAAGATCCTATTCACCATAAGAAAGAGAACCGCTCAGAAATTAGTAGTGGCAAAGTGGGAGATATCAAAGAAAATACTTTTGGCCAGAAGATCCAGAGACTCATATAATAAGCTTTTATATAAACCAGAAGGTTAAGTTTAGTCAGAGGCTGGACCAGATTTCCGTAGTCACTATAGTAGAGGTTATCATAACGCACATCAAGTAGTCAATTAGTCTAACTAGTGACCTTAACGAAGGACAGTTATCTTGTGTTGACGTGATGCATTTTAGTAATAGGATGTAACAGGCTTAAACAAAGGTCATGGAAGCTGCAGTTAGTTTACAAAACGGAGTCCAGGATCGTAGCCCATGGGCCGAGATTAGGACTCATAGACTCAACGTCAGGTAGAACAATAATAACGTAGAGAGACTTCACTTGAGAAATCAATAAAAGCTGTGTTGATCAGGTGTAGATGCGAATATTTCTAACCACAAATAAAGACGTGTTTTCTTTGTACTACTTGAACTTGGGCAATCATTTACGTCTTTTGTGCTATTTGCAAACTCGCCATCAGTGGCATTACCCACCTAGCTATCCCCACCTGATGACCCACACTCGGAACTCCCAGCACCTCTGGTTCATGGTGATGTCGCCACACACTTTCTTTGCCATTCCCTTTTGTTTTGTTTTCTTTCCATTTCTTCTTTTTTATTTCCAATTCATTTTTCTTTTCGTTCGTTTCCATTCCTCTGTTTTTTCCCCGCATTCTGTTCCCGTCTTTCTATTTCTCCTATTCTTTCTTTTCTGCTTTTTTTGTTCTCATACAGCAGAAGTGACTACATTTCTGTCATCAAATGTTTCAAAGCGTTCTATTCAAAAGATAACAATTTAACAAGTGTAAAAAATAATTCTATTCAAAAGATAAGACATTTACGAAGTGTAAAAAATAATTATCTTCAAAAGATAAACCATTTACGAAGTGTAAAAAAAAAATTGTATTCTGCAGATGCGGAGCATTGTTTAGAAATGAGAGAACCGTTTGGCTTAAATTGGAATGATTTTAGATGTGATGTAGCCAACAGATACGCTTGCGAAGGGAGGTAAGTATATAGGTAGTTGCTGTAAGTGAAGTACACAGAGTACTTTGTACTTAGTCAATTATTAAATAGACGTTCGCTCAATTTGAATGTGTATAGGTAGATGGGAAACAGCTGGGAAAATTGAGGGACGAAGAGATAATAGGAAGCAAAGAGAAAAGATACAGACAGCTTAAGAGAATGTCTTGGCAGAAGGTCAACAACAGAAATGATAAATAACTTTCGAGATCGAAAGTTGTGGAGAGACGAAAATCTACGCCAGCAGGCTCGGTACTTGATGATGATGATGATGATGATGATGATGATGATGATGATGATGATGATGATGATGATGATGATGATAGGGCGATGGTTCCGTCTAGGTTTACAAGCTTCATCAACAGGCACACAACCCGATGCACCAGTTACATACCAACAGAGGAAACAGATAATCAACTCAATCAGAAGAATGCAAGCACCAAATCAGGATGCCTTTCATAAACTGAATAGATGGAAACACATTATCATTATACGCCTCAGAACAGGGCACAATCGACTCCACAGTCATATGTGTACATAATTCAAGTTTAGGCACCCCAAGTACATGTACATGTGGACAGGCGGCCCAGACTGCTGAACATACACTTCAAGACTGTACTGAATATTGTAGACAGGAATATCCATTGACCCTTAGATACAAAACTACAGAAACAACTACATAGCCACTACAAGAATTAGAAAAGGACAGTAAAAATGATACAGGAAACGACTTTACAGATATAGACAATACTTCAGGTGAACGAAAGATAGATAGATTAAAAGAGGGAAGATAATTGTGGAAGAAATGGTACAAGACCTGGCTAGAAATGGGAAGAACAATCGAATGTGGATGCGATATTTTGTTATTGAACGTGTTGGACTTAGACGGAAGCAGATAAAGGACTTCTCGCTCACGGCAGAGAATACATCAGGGCAGCTCTCGTTACAACCAAGTTCCTATACGGATCATCTATTTATAAACACGCACACAATTACACAACATAACCTATGTGCTGTAATGTATTACAAAAATAAGCTGAGAACCACACTTGTACAATGATCTTGTAATACGTAATGTATAGAACAATACTATAATAAGAGGTAATGTGGTCGGTATTAAGCCCGTCAAGATGTCGACCAAGATGGCGGTTGTCTTATTTTCGGAGTGTAGTTTTTGTGATTAAAGTGATTGAATATAGTGTTTCCAACGGATTATGATTTTTCGAAAAGTTGTGTAAAGTGTTCTACCAAGGAGGAGGATAAGAAATGATAAGTACATTTTTAAAATGTAAACAGCTAAAGTTTTATTTAGATCGTAAAAGATCGCATGTGAGACCTTAGCGATCACACACGTGGGGGGAAACATCAGTCGGGCTAACCCCCTCCCCCCTTCCAACGTGTGTTTTTCTTAAGTTAATCCCTTAACTTACGACTGACTCAGCAGGTCGGTAAGTGATAAATGTTTTATGCTCAGAGAAATACACAGAAGATGGAGATCAAAGTAGCAACGATAAATATATGCGGGATAAAAAATTAAGAAGTCGAACTTAGAGAAGAAATGGTAAAAAAGAAAATTAAAATATTAGGATTAGCAGACACCAGAGTAAAAGGACAACAGATAAAGAAAACACACATAAACTACACGAAAATATTCTCAGGAGTCGACAACACAGAAAGAGCAACACACGGAGAAGGTTTCAACATCGACCCAGAGCACGCAAAGAACATTCTAGAGATAAAATACCATTCAGAAAGAATTATCATAATTAAACTACTAGAAGACGATCGAAAAACAAATTACATTCAAATCTATGCACCATGCAACAACAATGTAAGAGACAGCGAAGAATTCTATGACACATTGAATGAAATCATTAACAAGATTGACGAAAGCGACGACATGTTAGTGATGGGAGATTTTAATAGAAGGCTTGGGAAACGCAACAGTGAGAACAACGATATTTTGAGACCTTTTGGCGATAAAGCAGCTGAAATAAACGAAAATGGAAGCAGACTGCTGGAACTATGCAATCAAAATGATTTATTTATCACCAACACATTCTTCAAACACAGAGAGTCGCAAGTATACCTGGCACAAATGGAAAGACACAACATGCAGAAGCCAGATAGATTTTATACTAAAAAGACAACAGAACAAGAAAAGATAAACCGACAGTAGAGCAATCCCAAATATTACAGATGACACAGATCACAAGATGGTTATGATCACAATAAGACAGCAAAAATAAAGAGAATATACGAAAACAAACAAAAGAAGCGAAAAGAACAGACAATAAAAATAAAACAATTAAAAGATCAAGAAACAAGGAAAACCCTGGAAGAAAAACCAACAGAGGAATTCAAGAAACTCCCTAACGAAGTATGCACAGTAGAAGAAGAGTGGAAACAATTTAAGGAAACAGTAACCACATCTCTAAAACAGTTTGTAGAACGAAGCTAAGAACAAGAGAAGG